>OZ019978.1:16245170-16445170 GCA_963970395.1 Ephialtes manifestator | reverse complement strand
CTCGAAAGTTTTGGTCGATCGTCGCGAGATTCGAAACCTCGGGTCTCGAATATCAAGCTTATGCAGATATTATATTATGCAGGCCCCTTAATTTAATTATTTTGCACAAACAAATCAATTTTTAACAGCAAAAAAGAAGTACGAAAAAAAGGTCTTCACATTGTATTTTCGGTGTCCTATTTTGCCCAAAAATATGTGCACGAACATTCTGCAAAATTTAATTCAAAGTAAGCATTAATCTCTGGCAAATTATAATGAATTTTTGAACGATGTAAATTATTCAAATTGTTTACCGGTGCGATGGTCTAGTGGTCAGTGTACTGGCCTCTAGTCCAGAGCATTGGTAGGTCGCGGGTTCGATTCCCGGTGCCGTCGATTTTCGTCGAAAATATAAATACGGGCGCGATGAAGCTCCAGATGTATACATGAGACCCACACAGGTATTTCTACCTGCGGAGGTCACATGTATACAGCTGTAGTCCGTGTTTACGTTCTCGACGAAACGTGACGTAGCTCCGGTGCCGGGAGGCGAACTCAAGGCAAATGCGATATAGAGGGGGAAGTCGGATGCGGCCGCATGGGGGCCTGGTTACTGATCCGGACCAGACCCTCAGGGGGGACTGGCTACTGATCCGGGCCGACCCCGCGATAGGCGAAATGCCTCCATGCGGGGGGAAATGCAAATAAAAAATAAAAAAAATATTCAAATTGTTTAAATTTCAATTTCACAAATTTTGTTTGCATCCTTTTAATAAATTGTTATAATTACGAAATAAACAATGAAAATTGAATATTTTTAGGTGGCAGTGAATCCAACTCAAAGCCGCAGAATTAAATCCCAAGACCAATCGCCGAATTTGTTACCTGAAACCAGGAAACTGGAGACCAAAGTATCGAAGTTAACAATTATAAACGATGTAATTCTATCGAAACCGACACACATAGTATCTACGACCGATCTCAATGATAACTCAATTACTCATAACAATATTTCTAAAGTGACGGAATCAACAAAAAAGCAGAAAAATTATATTACAAACTTTGATTTCTATTTGAGTGGAGCCGACGAAGGAGATAACGAGGATAAGCTAGTATCTCCGAGCTCCGACACATCGAGCAACGTTTGGGAAAACGTAGACGATATTACCGCTAATAATTTAGAGATGAGCAATATTTGGCCCGCTCTTAATGTCCTTGATACAACTTATCCACGACCGGATGGACCTACAAATAATGACAATGCAGAATTTATGGAAAATTTAAACAAACAGTTCAATTACTCTCCGCGCAGATTCACGGAAACATTGTTAACAATAATTGAAGAGTCTTTTGTACAATCTGAACAAGAATCTGAAGGATTACGTCGATTTTTAAAAAAATCTGACGAGGCAGAACGTTTCGACGATATTTGTATGTCGACTGTAGTGATGTCCGAAACGAGTGATCAGCTTACAAATGTAACAAACACCGATTTACACGAACCTCAAGAAGACTCGACGCAATATATGAGCTTTAAAAAGCTAACGACTTCTAAAGTACGTGCGAAAACTTATCGAGCATCCGTTAGATTGGATATAGAAGGAGAAACGTCCGAAATTCAGCGTTCCAAGAAAATTAATTCAATAAACTCCAGTGCTGAAAAGAAAAAATACCCCAAAACTCCGGGTTTTATCAAACAACGAGGACGAGGCAAAATTTCTCCGGCGCATCGTCAGGAAGTCGTCACCGCAAGTAGCATCAGAAATAGTCTCAGGGATCAGAAGAATTTTCGAAAAATACCGGAAATAATCGTACATGCGGCGACTCCTCAGCTCCAGGGGAAAAATCGTCGTATGTCCATACAGAGCTGCGATGACGGCGAGTATTTAACGGCCGAGTCGGACTCTGAAGAGTCAAATAATAATAAGTCTGAAGAGCTGACAACGATGACATCACATGAATCGGCAACTGTCGAAATTGAAGAGCCTGTTGCTTCTAGCAGCAGAAAATTGAACATGAGTAGCATTGCCTATCATCACCAAGAATGGGTTCAGGCTTACGAAAAGGTATTATTTAAATTTTATTTCGTTTTTTGCTTCCTCATAGAGGAAGCTATGTTTTGATGAATAAAAATTTCGAGATTTTCATATCAGAATACTCAGAATGGTCCAAAACGTCGAGAAAAGTGGTCTAGAAAAAATGTCCATATATGTGTGTGTGTGTATGTATACAACGTCGAAAATTCAATCGCATATAACTGAAGAATGGATTTAGCTATTTATTTCAGAGTTGTAAAACCCCATTAATTCATAAGATATAGTTTACAGTACAATTTGTTTTGTAATTATGATTTCATAATAATAATATATAGTGATTATAAAATAGAGTGTAAACATTTGAATAGCTGAAAAAAATACTAATTTTCGCTTTAATATTGATAGAAATAGTGGAAAAAATGGAAGAAATAAGTAATCCATTACTTTCTTAATGCATTAATTATGTTTTTAATTTTTATACAGATATAAAAATCTTGTATATGAATTTGGAAATCGGTCGACCAATATTAGGAAATTAACTGAAATTTTACAGTTTTGGTCATGCAACAATTAAATTACTGCAGAAATTTTGCAATTTTCATCAAAATATTTGTAGATTTAATCTTCACGTACATAAATTTACTCTACTATTGTTAATTTTACAGTCAACACAGTTAGTTGTCACAGTAAATTTACAATCTTTTTCAACAGTGTGCTTAACACAATATACCACTGGTAATGCTATTAATCTACTTTTGGCACATACTCATGTAATTCATCATTTTTTTAATAACATGTTGAAAAAAATGTCAACATCAAATCCTATCTTCATTAAACATAACCTATCAGCGCACTGCAGGTTTAAAAATTTCAAAATCTTGATCTCAAAATTGGCATGCAGACTCAGAGAAAAAAATCTGAATACACCAAATCATTTGTTTAAAATATATGGGGTATTACATACTGATTCGACCTCCGTCTGACCCTCGACTTCCCCGATTTGGCTCCTAATTTTTTGTAGGATTAGTTAGACCCTCAAACGCACCAGACTTTTATTTTTTATTTTTTCTATATAAATTTTTTTTTATATTGTTTTAAAGTGACATATCGAATGCCATAATTTAAAAGTTTAAAAAAATTCTGAAAAATTCTTTGTTGAATATCACAATTATCTAGCTTACAGCCAAAGTGGGCGAGGTTTTTCTTCGTATTCGCTCCGTGCGTTAGTGTGCTATAGCGTGCCAGTTACAATGCAAGCAAGCGCCCATGGTGTCAAATTTTCGTACTTTCAGATGGACTCTGAATCGTGCAAAAATAGTACTTTGCGATACTAGTGCGTAAAAGCGGACTTTCGGCGAAGGTTGGAAAGTGGCTGCACGAGGCGAAGCCGAGTGTTGTTTGTAGCGCGAGGGAAGACGAGTGCGGACACTTTACAACCGCCGTCGGGAGTCCGCTTTTACGTACAAGTATCGCATACTACTTTTTGTAACAAACGCACGAAGTGCCAGGTTATGTATGGCCGGCCGTGACACGAAGGAAAAGAACCGATGTGCGCATGCGCGCACGGTATTTTCGATACGGTTATCGTATTTTCGACACGGTTATCGTATTTTCGATACGGTTATCGTATTTTCGATACGGTTAGCGTATTTTCGATACGCTTTCTCGAAAAGCGCCATCTTCTGTCACAGCCGGCCCATACACAACCTGGTACTTTTCGTGCATGCGTTACAAAAATGACAATTAGGTTATGTTTGTACATTCTCTCCATGGTATGGCTTCAATCGCCTTTTACCGCCCTTTCCACCCTTACTCCTATCACTCCCTTACCCGCACTTCACAAGCTAACCTAACTTTCCAATGCGTCCGCAGCCGACTTTAGGCACGGGGAAACTGCGGAAAACCCGTACCGATACAGACGGCCGTATATTCTTCTGATTTCCCGGTGTATTCACGAAAGTAACTTACCGAAGTGTAAACACCGAGATCTCAGAAAAACTGACCTCCCGCTCACTGATTGATGTGCCAGTCGGTGCATGGCTAAACGGTCACCCATCCAAGTTATGACCGCAAACTATGCTGCTTAACGGCGGCGAGGGGGGGGGGGGGGGCGTAGAGCCGCACACCGACCGCACAACCACCAGCGCCGGCGGTAATGTTTATATAAACATAACCTAAAATCAAACGGAAAATTGAGGTAAATGCATTACAACTTCACCGTAACCTGAACAATATTTTATCGTTATTGCGGTTTTGGTTGTATTAACTTTCCACAAAATAATTTGATAAGGAAATTCGTGTGGTTCCATAATAAAAATTCCAATAGCTCAAAACCGTGTGAATCACGTATATGTATTCCGTCTGAAAACGCGAAATTTTACCGCGCGTAGCGCTGTTTGTTTCCCGCACGGAGCGAATAGTTGTTAAGCTTTTTTGATTTAAAAATATTATTAAAAAATAGGAAAGAAAATTAATCTACTACGGGCAACTGGTCAAACGTTTATGTATGTAAAATCGCATTTTTTTAGAATTCCATCAGGTTTTTATGAATTTTTCAAAGTATTCCGAACTAAGACTATTCCAGCCACACCTTACAAGCCACATTCTAGGCACCAGCATGCGATAATTTAAAAATTTGAAAAAATTCTGAAAAATACAGTTTCATATACAGAAATGTTTGACCGGTCGTCCATAGTAGACTGATTTTTATTGTTCAATTATTTTATAATTTTTTAAATCAAAAAAAGCTTAAAAACTATATGAAAAAAATCTCCCCCTCTTTGGCTCTAAGCTAGAAAATGTTGACATTCAACAGAGTATTTTTCAGAATTTTTGTAAATGAAAACAGTACAATTAAAGCAGAAAAATCCATGCAATTTGTCGGATAAAAATAAGTCGCGTATATGTTTCATTAAAAAATCTATTTATTTGAAGCAATTGAATATTAACCAGATTCAAATAAATATTGTACACATTAAAACAAATAAACGAATATTGTTTTGATTCAACGATACATGTGGTTGGTAAGATTGACGTTATAATATTAATAAGTATATTTTCTGATGATTTCATAGGATAGTTTGATTGAATTAACACAATATTTAGTCAAAAAGATTAAACATTTTGTTGAGTCAATAAAATGTTGACTTCATTCAATTCAACAAATGAAGCAATTAAATATATAATTGGTTCAAATAAACCCATGCATTAGAATATGTTCAAATAAATGGTTTATTTGAAAATTCAGTGTATCCAATTACATATTTCTCTCAGTGTAATAGAAAGAACCATAAATCAATATACCTGCCAGAAACAAAAATGAACCGTTTTCGTAATAAAAAAAATTTGGATAATAAGCTACTTTTCAATCCAATAAAATTGGAAACTCTTGTAATAATTTTTATTTTTCGTTATAGGCGTCTAAATACCAATCCGTTGTCCACCGTAGTACAACAGCGCAACCCAAAATTAAAGAGAATCACACAAAAAAATTGGAAAAAACGTGGTTTCAAAAACTGCAGCGAAAACGTCAACAATGCCTGGATTTGGTTGAACAACATTTTGAAAAAGTTGGTGAGGTTGATCTATCAATAGAAGAACAATCTCCTTCTGAATGTAATTCGTGTAAAGTGACAATGAAATTTATCAATACACTTCGTGCTTGTTCGGCATATTTAACTTGTGGCATGAATATGAGAGACGCATTCAACGCGACGGCAAAGAACAAAGGATACGTCTCTAGTTTATCAATGAATATAAAGAAGAAAAACGAATTACGTCCACATTTATCGGTGGTCCATCATGGAAGGACAAAATCTTCTCGGAAATCGTTGGGCAAAAAAAATATAAGGATCGCGTCGCCTGGTGCGAAATGTCTTAGCCCTCACTCAAAGTCTTATCTAAAGCGAAAATCCTTAGAAGCTTCGAAAAGTCCAGGAGTAAATTCAACATCGCTTCGGCCGGTTTCGGAGCTCCGAAAGCTCTTCTCGCCGGGAAAACTAGCAGCAGGTAATTTGTATGAGGCTTTCCATATCAGTTCCGCCACACAAAAAAAAATCTGCAACTTTTTCCTAAAAATCAGATTGTATAATTCCAACAGATACACCCAATTTCAATTTTTTAAAAAATTGTCGTTTGAACTTTTCAATCATTTATTATTTTAATTAAAACATTAATATCTCGCAGATGGTTTACTCTATCTACAATTTTAAAATTTTTTTAAATGCGTCTTTATGTCCTATAAAATTTTAATTTGTTCAAATTGAATTACTAAGTCATTTTGAACGATATTAATGACAAAATAAACAAAAAAAAATCGTATTTCCAAAACGGCTTTTTTTATTTCACCGAAAATTTTTATTTATTTTATGTTAGACAAAGCAAAATTTTCTGTCGAAATCATTTTATGGGCCAGGAATTTGAACAAAAGTGACAGACATTTTTTTTTTAAATAATAATAATTGTCACGAAAAAGTGAAGATTACTTCTTTTCTCAAAAAAAAATATTCCAAAAAAAATATCTCGACATAAAAATTGTACTTTTTACATCAGTTTTAAACTATTTTTTTTTAAATATGTCAACTTAATAATAACATGTTTTACAAGAAAAGTTTTTTTTTAAGCCATCGCTCATCTTGGTTATTTCGCAAAAAAACTATTTTTTTGGTGTAAAAATAAAATAAAAATTATTAATGCTGCATTAAAAACTTCACAGTACTTTGACACATAGTATGTCTCATAAATTCACTAAAAGTACCCTTGTGTTGTAAATTCTGACTAATTACAAAATTTCCAAGATGTTTGACATTTTTGTTTCAAATGTTTAATAATTTAATAATCGACATTTGATATCTACGTTTACGTAATTACGAAAAGCAATTCACAAAACCAAAGTTTCCTTTATAAGCAAGCAGAATAATCGAAATTGAACATTTTTCAGGCAGCAGGAAATTGAATAAAAACCTGCAGGATTGTAGTCGCAACGCAGCCCTTCCGGAAAGAAGCAAAACCCAACAGAAATTTAAGCATGTCGTTTCGCCAATCGCGCAATATATTAAGGGCAATGAGGCAACGTAACTCGATCAAACGTCATCAATTATTTAATTTTTATTTATCGACATGGTACAAGGAATAAAATAATAAGCAACAATTTTGGACAAACTTTTTCGTAAGCCTGCATCTATTCCTAGTGATGATAATAAGCGATGGTGCACTCAGACAAATTTCTCTCATGGGTTTATTTAAATCAAATATGGGATTTATTTCAAATAAATTGAATTTTATTTCATCTATTTGTGTTGAGATCATCACAACTCATTCGATAACCCGTGGAATACCCCACATGTAACCATGAACATAGAAAAATAACATACGTCAACGACTTTCATGAAATTGGGAAAGTAAAAAAAATTATTTCCTAGCATAAACATTTTAAAATTGAGTTGTTCCCGACGTAACTCGAAAAATATAAGTCACAGAAAATGCTCGGGTATAAGTTAGAGTTTTATGTCAGTTTTAAGTGATAAAAATTTTCAAATAATAAAAAATAAAACGAATTTGTTTAAATGCAAATTTTATATTTTTATTCAAGAAAGATGTTTTCTTATTTTGTGGAATTTATAAAAACTACCCAAGTTATCCAAAAGTTTACCCACAGTTTTTGTAAATTCCACAAAATAAAAAAAGCATCTTTCTTTCATCTGATACAAAAAAAAAAAATAACATGCAAAAATCCGAGCATCAGTTTTCGATTAAAATTTTGCTGAAAATCTAGATCGTCAGAACCGAAATTTTCAAATACAGTCGAAGCTATGTGAGGAACCAATCAGAGACGCGTAAAGTTCGGACGTTTCACTCACTCTTGCGGAATTATGCAAGCAAAACCGAGGTTGGAGCGCTCCACACTAGTCAAATCAATGGTAAATTTTTAAAAGCGTTTCTACAATTTCAGATGATTTAATAATCTGTTCCAAGGTGTTAATCACATAGCAACATTAGTTCTTGATATTCAAATACATTCACAGCTTTTAACAAAAATGTTTATCATCGGATTTTGATAGTTATTCAAATGTTTTTTTTTCAATAAAGATACCACGAGACTTTTCAACTTTCGTTCGGATATTTAAACACAAAGACGCTGAAAGTAAAAAAAAAATTTTGAGAAAAGCAATCAAGATTTCGAAGGGTTTAGCATCTTTGTTTTATTAATTTTTTTACCATAAATCCTTTGAAATTAAAGGTGGAGTTCAAGGAATAAACTAAATACTCCCAGATTATTTTGTGAATGAATCGAAATATTGCCAAAATATTTAGTGAATTAAACGAAATATTGCCAAAACATTTTGTGAATTAAATGAAATATTGCCAAAATATTTCGTGAATTAATCGAAATATTGTCTGAATATTCTTTGAATTAAACGAAATGTTGCCAAATATTTTGTAAATTAAACTAAATATCGCCAAATATTTTGAGATTGAAAGAAAATATTACCAAATATTTTGTGAGTTAAACTACATATTGTTAAATATTTTATTCATTTTTCCTTAAACTTCGCCTTTAACTTGGAGATTTCCGTAGCACTAAGAACTGCGACTACTCAGATGGGTGACCACTCAGCTGTGCGCTGGATGTACCTGTATCGAATAATTAATTTATCGAGGTCTTGAAAATTAGAAAAATGACCGTAGAAGCACGAGCATACGGTGTAATCAAAATAATTTTATTTATTTATGGATGTAATAATTGAAAAGTGCATATCTCTCAAACATTGGGAAACGCCACGATCACATATTGCTCAAAAAGTTCGTAATTTTTCAAGGTTTTCTGGTAAAATGGAAGAATTATTTTTTTTTTTATGCCGGACCTTTTGAAATTCAACATTTTATTTGAAACCTTAATACTTTATAATATATAAAATCACGGCGTTTCGAAATTGCGGAAGAATCCATGCCGACGAAATAAATGCTTTTCGGTACAAAATCGAAAAAGTGTAGGTCGTGTCTACATACAACTATCTGGGAATTGTCGTAGCCAGTAACACGCTATGACTACCGGCGGCAAAGGCAGCGTTAGTCAAGGTTAAAATGGCCATAAGCGCAGTAAACTCAATCTTAGCGAGGGCCAAATCTGACGCGTGGGAAAGCAAAATCAAACTGTTCACGAGCGTAGTTATACCAACACTATTTTATTTTACTGTACGGCGTTCAGGTCTGGGGTCCTGGATATCTGGAGGTTATTGAGCTTGCACAAATCCTACCGACAACATAAAAAAAAACTAGTGTCAGAATCATTAAATTGGCCCTCGTTGGAGAAAAGCTTCATACGAATTTTTCGTATAGAGGTGCCTCAATTACCTTTCGTATTTTCCATTTGATTAGCCCGTAGAAAATCGGATCTTTCATTGAAAATATATCATTATTTTTATGCACGATAGGCAGTCGACCCTGCCTCGCGTGCAGCTCGATTTGTTTTGCCGACTTCTAATTGGGCTTTATGAGAACGATAAATGTCGACGAAAAGACTTTTTTCGAGCGCAGAGAATCGGAATCCGCGTTTCTCCATTTTCAGACCATGTGTCACTATCACCGTAGTGAAGGTTACGTCTTATTTTTGTTATTTCATTCCCTGATACCAGCGGAAAACAAAAGACGATATACATTGCTAACGCGTGAAGCTCGATCTTGAGTTCGAACTTGAGTTTGGTCTTAAATTCCGACTTAAGTTCGATCTAGAGTTCGAACTTGAGTTTGGTCTTAAATTCCGACTTAAGTTCGATCCTGAGTTCGAACTTGAGTTTGGTCTTAAATTCCGACTTGAGTTCGAACTTGAGTTCAATCTTAGATCCCAACTTAAGTTCGATCTTCAGTTCCAACTTAAGTAGTTCGACACTGAGGTTCGATCTTAAGTTCGAACTTGAAATCGAACTTGAGTTTGATCTTGAGTTTGTTCTTAAGTTGGAAGTTCGGACTATACAGTTGATATGAAGTGAAACTAGCCAACGGAGGGTTTTGTTTTTTCTGCAATATGACTTTCGGTTCGGAAATATGACCGGGGAATCTTTGGCGCGGGGAATCTTTGGCATACACTCATTTTTTCGAAAATCCGGATACCTGAGCTTCCTCGTGAGAAAAAGATTCCGTTCGTCCAAAAATTATGTTCACTTGAAAATATTTCCAACCCACTTCGCGTTCTGATTGCAATCAATTGAATATCTTGTTATGTCAATTATAAGTATGCTTGAGAGAATAATAGTTATACAACTCTTATGTCATTTAGATATCCAAAATTACTAAGTCGTTGATAGCGTAGTTGGTAGCGTGCGTGCGTTGTTAGGTACTTAGGTAGGTAGGTCGTAGGTTCAAACCCCAGTATAAGCGAAAAATTTTCTGTGGCGACAACCAATACCCAACAATTTCTGATGATATAATTTGTTTGAAAAAAATAATGTCCGAATAATATTTCTATTTTTTTAGATTGTTTTTATGTCCACTTTAAATTTCCAACACATATTTGCTTGAGTTTTCAGATACCGCTCATATGAAAATTCATCATACATGTTTATGAAATTTAATGCACAGTTTATGCATATGGTCATATTGACATTAAAACGTTGAATTTTAATATTCCTCTAAATGTTATGATTTGTCATATACACAAGTATACAAAATTTCATATACGGTATCTGCAAAAAAACTTCCAACACTTTTGTATTTATTTTAATACCGATTTTTTTAACAGTGTAGTCAAAACATAGACTTCTCTACTTTTCCCCTACTACTTGAAAGAGTATTCGGAGATCTAGAAGCAGAAAATCCCAGACTTCGAAGGGAGATGCCGTTTTGCGCGTTTCAACACGTGTATATCAGTATATTGAATGCGTCACTAATTGATCACGTACGTACTATCAATGCTGAAGATAGATATGCAGATAAAGAATCCCCTATCAATCTCATTCCAGATGATATGATCATTCCTGCCCGAATAGCGGAGTATATAAAACTCGTTGCCAACACCATCACACCGCAAAGAAATTTGGTGAAAGTAAATATACCGGACATAGGAGTACCTCAACCGCCAATACCAGGAGGAGAAAACATTCAAGCCGTGAATTCCGGTAGTTTTGGAATCTGTAAGCCTCTCAATTTCCGGTTTCTAAGGAAATTCTACATTCAATAATTGCTACGGGAGAGCAATTCGCCAAAGAAAATCTAGCCTCTGATGAATAGGTATACTATCCAAAATAAAAAAACTTGTCTTGATATTGCGAAAAATATAGAATTATTTAACAATATATACACTACAAACACTCCAGCTTGTTTTGCTGGAGTCTCAATTTTTTCCAGTTGATTATAACACATCCATTGGATGTCAAAAAAAAAAAAAAACGCGGAGGAAGGTCTTCAAAATCAAACCTTCTTATCACTTATAAATATTAATTTCCCAGAACATGTACTCATCTATACTGACGGCTTTAAGACGGCGTCCCCTTCTAGTGTCGGAGCCGCCGCCTACTGCCCATTAATAGCTTATGTCACACATGTAAAACTAAATGATAATGCATCTATCTACGCTGCCGAACTATCAGCTATTATCCTGGCATTGAAGCTTATAAGCAATTACGATTGGCCTTTCTCAGCTATATGCACTGATTCATTTTCATCTATCCTGGCGTTGGGACATCCCGGTATTACTCCAAAGGCACATCCGTATATATTTCAAATTAAAGAAATCTTATACTCACTATTTATAACTGGGAAACTAGTCACTTTTGTGTGGATCCCATTGCACGTGGGCATTCGCGGTAACGAATTTGTAGATTTGGCGGCCACCCATGCGCGTAATTTGCCGCTCGTACTCAAATAATAATTTTGTGACATTTACCTTCCTTCCAAAACTATCCTATTATTTATAATGATAAATATATCAACAACAACAATAAATACAAAATAAAAATTGGAAAAACGTAAAATTCTACTTTTCGACGGTGATAAAACAGATTTCGGCTCAACAAGACAAAACTAGTGGAAGTGGCACATGCTGTCAATAAGAAGAAGAAGAACCGGCACGGTTCTACGTGAAACATTTAGTGCTTTGTGTTCCACTGTGCTCTTTTCAAAACTTCTCGAATTCTGATTCCTAATCATAATTGATTTACTGAATGCTGAATATAATAAATAGTATTTGATATTCAAACTGAATAATAGCTGACATTGAAAATGAGGAAATGGGAAAAATATGAAAAGAAATATAAAAAACATGAGAGGCTATGCCGCTGTTTAAAGGTATGTGTAGCACGATCAATGTATTCACATTAATGAAATAAGAAGGAAAAAATGAAAGTTTAATATAAATTGGAGAAGTTGGTCTTACAGTACCCACATAGCACCGAAATATTTCTAAAACATTCTCGAAATATTCCTTTGCAATGATGCAATATTGCGAAAATATTGTGACAGATGTTTAAAACATTTCTAAAATATTGTAGAAATCTTGCAGTGTCCGCTCAAAACGTTGCAAATATAATATTTCAATAATATTACAGAGCAATATTGTGTTAATATTACATTTTTTGCCCAAGGCTAATTCGTAAGAAATTCTACCGTTTTTAATATAATTTTTGGATTGCGAGTTTTTAAGCAGTACCATTGGATGTCCTCGATAATAATATTATTTATTGAAAAAAAAAAAAAAAAAAAAAAAAATCCCGTCCAGGAATCGAACTCACAACCTCACCTATGTAGTACATCCACGTCGAATTAACGATGGGTAATTTTAAAAAGCGATCCTGTTTCAAAAATATATAACAATATTAGAGTTTCATTAACTAAATTTGTTCCAGAGGGGAATGCGGTTGAAAGAAACGTAAATTCTCGCTTCAAAGACTCACATCTACCTACCTATCAAACCTATTTAACGACTTAATGTCTATCACGCTAACCACTAGACTATCGATTACTTGTACAAACGTTATACTTTTATTGCCCATGTGTTCTGTCAACAAAGACTGATGAATTAAAAAATAAAGATTGAGCAACCTTTTAGAAGATTTCTGGTGCATAACAATCTTGTAAAAAAATCGATTCATACCGTGCCGCGTTTTCCAATCAATTCTAATGAGGCTTCCAATTTCTGTCAGAATTTGTCCCCATTTCCAAATAATTATATGACGACTTCCCGATTGAATTTCAGTTTTTTCAAATCGAATGATACTCAATTGAACGAGGCAAATTTCTTTTTATCAACAAATTCAACTTTTTAAAACTAGTTTAGAAATTTCCACTTGAAACGTATTGGAATGTTCCAAAAAAGTTTCATTGTAATATTTGCAAAATCTAATCTGGAACCTTTTATTCGAAACTTTGTGAAATATTGTTGAAGAAATTGGATTGTTCGTTTCACAGGTAATGTTCAGAAATATTTAAAAAATGATTGGCAATTGTTTTACCTTTAACAATATTTCTGAACTTTAAGTTGACAATATTGCAATTAAATATTTGTGAATATTCGATTGGAAGCTTATGGTAATATTCCTGTGTAATGAAATATTCGAAATATTCCTGCAATATTTAGGCAATATTATGTGCTATGTGGGTAACTCTGTGGAAAAGTAAAAATATACCTGCAATAATAAATATTATTCAATACAAAACTTTCCGACAGAAAGGGCCCAACATTTTCTATTGCTTCTTTATTTGTAGGGTGGTTGCAGAAGTACAGTGACCCATACAACTGCAACAACGAGGCGTATTGTAAGATATACGAAACCGCATTACGCGCACAAAAGACGGACTTGGAAAAACACGGTACCACCAAGTTTCACCGAGAAAATGCTTCTAAATTAGTAAAGCAGAAAACGCTTGAATCTTGTCATGTTGCCGTTGTTTCTGATCAGAAGAAAAGAATTGATATGAAGCTATCAGTATACGTTGCGACTCATAATGCGGTACAAAGCCTCGATCATCTGAATGACTTGTTCGTCGATATCGGAAAAAAAACATCACTTGAATCGCTGCGCATACATAGGACCAAGTGCTCAAAGATTATTATGACCGTAATCTCGCCGGCGCTGTTGCGTGAACAGGTTGAAGACGTAGACGATGAGGCATACTTTCTTATTATTGACGAATCTACCGATGTATCGACGCAAAAATACATGGCTATGTGTATTCGTTATTTTAGCAAAAGAAAGGAGGACATTGTATCAGAATTTCTGGGAATCATTCAAGTCATAGAGACTACTGCTATTGCACTATACGATTGCTTGACGAGGTATGTAAACGAAATCGGATTGCCATTGAAAAATCTTATCGGTATCGGAACGGATGGAGCGAGTAATTTATGTGGGAAAAATCATTCACTCTATACATTGCTCAAGGAACGAGTGCCCTTACCAAATCTCCAGGTAGTCCGATGTGTGTGCCATTCACTGCACCTGTGCAGCTCGAAAGCCGCTGAAGTTCTACCTTCATCATTCGAGTTCCTGGTACGTGAAATTCGAAACTGGTTCGCCAACAGCGCACTAAGACGAGCACGTTATTCTGAATTATTTAATTTAATTAACGACAGCAACAAAGCCTTCCTGAATCTAGTCCCGTTATCCACGACTCGGTGGTTAGCACGGGAAGATGTCGTGAGCAGAATACTTTATCAATGGTTGGAGCTGAAGTCATTTCGAAACGGTCGCCATCAGCCAAGAAAAATGTTACACGGCACGTACGCTCAGTAGCATGTACAAAGACCCCGCGAACAACCTTTACTTATTGTTTCTGAACTCTGTGCTGCGCGACGTGAACGAGGCGAACATCTTGTTCCAGAGTACTCAAGAAGATGTACTAAAACTTCACGAAACCCTGTCATCGCTCATCTTCTCTGTCGCTAGGCGGGTAATTTCCCCAGCATTCATGGAGAATGCCAACAAGCGGTTAGACTCCATCGAGGAATTATTAAAAAACGAATTGGCTTTTCTACCCATAATGAACGTAGATTGCGATATCGAATTCACAAACACCGTCATTGCATACAACTTGAGCTCAGTAGAGTTGGATGATATTAGGACCAGATGTCGACAATATTTGATTGTATTACTAACTGAACTAGTCAAACGACTACCAAGTAATATGATGGTCCTCAAATCCGCAACAAAGCTGAGCCCAGCAATATTGTTCAAGACTTCCACCAAACTCGAAGTGACCGATTTGCCCCTACGCTCGCTGGAAGATTCATCCAGTATAGCCGAAATCGAAGGTCAGCTAAGAAAAATACGCTTTGTCGATTGGGTAGATTTATTTGGGGAGACCGTCGTCAATAATGCAACGGCCTTCTGGTCAAAAGTTTATACGCAACAAACCTTAGGAGGACAGCGACCTTATTATAAACTGACCCGTTTGGCATTAAAAACGCTTTCGTTGCCACTCAGCAATGCTGTGGTCGAAAGGGTTTTTTCGATCATGAACGTCACGAAGACCAAACCACGAAACAAAATGATTTTTGCTATGCTCGATGCAATTTTGCGCATTCGGACTCATTTTAACGCGACAGGCGGTTGCTGCAAAAGCTTTACACCGACGCCGACGATGTACCAGAAGTTTACGTCAAAAATTTATGACGCGAAGCGGACTACTCAGGAGTCTGAAGATGGACAAGGAACGTCGACAGGAGAAGAGTCTGCCGAAGTTCTTAACGAGACTATGACATTGTTTGCTGGGGAGAATGATGTTGTAGAAGAAGCATAAATTTGATCTGTAATAAGTCATTTCAAACAGAAGTGTCTTGTCCTTATTACTATAAGGACAAGACACTTCTGTTTGAACATCTTGTTCCAGAGTACTCAAGAAGATGTACTAAAACTTCACGAAACCCTGTCATCGCTCATCTTCTCTGTCGCTAGTCGGGTAATTTCCCCAGCATTCATGGAGAATGCCAACAAGCGGTTAGACTCCATCGAGGAATTATTAAAAAACGAATTGGCTTTTCTACCCATAATGAACGTAGATTGCGATATCGAATTCACAAACACCGTCATTGCATACAACTTGAGCTCAGTAGAGTTGGATGATATTAGGACCAGATGTCGACAATATTTGATTGTATTACTAACTGAACTAGTCAAACGCCTACCAAGTAATATGATGGTCCTCAAATCCGCAACAAAGCTGAGCCCAGCAATATTGTTCAAGACTTCCACCAAACTCGAAGTGACTGATTTGCCCCTACGCTCGCTGGAAGATTCATCCAGTATAGCCGAAATCGAAGGTCAGCTAAGAAAAATACGCTTTGTCGATTGGGTAGATTTATTTGGGGAGACCGTCGTCAATAATGCAACGGCCTTCTGGTCAAAAGTTTATACGCAACAAACCTTAGGAGGACAGCGACCTTATTATAAACTGACCCGTTTGGCATTAAAAACGCTTTCGTTGCCACTCAGCAATGCTGTGGTCGAAAGGGTTTTTTCGATTATGAACTTCACGAAGACCAAACCACGAAACAAAATGATTTTTGCTATGCTCGATGCAATTTTGCGCATTCGGACTCATTTTAACGCGACAGGCGGTTTCTGCAAAAGCTTTACACCGTGCCGACGATGTACCAGAAGTTTACGTCAAAAATTTATGACGCGAAGCGGACTACTCAGGAGTCTGAAGATGGACAAGGAACGTCGACAGGAGGAGAGTCTGCCGAAGTTCTTAGCGAGACTATGACATTGTTTGCTGGCGAGAATGATGTTGCAAAAGAAGCATAAATTTGATCTGTAATAAGTCATTTCAAACAGAAGTGTCTTGTCCTTATTACTGCTGTTACCTGTTAATATTAACTTGAGACCAAATACTATATTACTATATACAAACGCAGTCATTAATAATTAAACGTTATAATAATACTGAATTTACGTTTCGAAGATTATTTTCACTATTATCTTTTTTTTAATAATTCTAATTCTTTAAAATAATTACAATTTGCGATTGGATTATTTAAATCTGCTTTAAAAACGTTAAGGCGCGTTCAACTGACTCGTATGTTTGTGATTCGATGATTGGTTTTGGTCTAGTTTACATTAACATTTTGGCGACTTTGGGCGACTTCATTACGCCAATTCGGCGACTCGTTGTGTCGGATATCTGGCAAGCCTGTGCGCATGAGCGCAAAAAAATAATCAGCAGCGCTGCTGTAATTCTTCATGGTGCGATGCCAAAAATCGTACGAATTTAGGCTCGGTTTTCCATTAATTGCATGACAATAACGAACGAACAGTCACCGGAAAATGCAATAAGAAACTCGATACAAATCGCTTGAATTAAGAACAAAAATCTAGATCTTTGTGAAGTGCCAAACGTACAGATCGAAAGATTTGCGGTAAGTGCATATAATATTTTTCTCGCTCGTACTTTTGTTATTCATTAATTTATAATATAGAGACAGTGTCACTAGATCAGTTTGCATTCGCCAAATTCTTCATGAATATTAAAATCATAAACAATTATCTCAGTTACGTTTTATTTAGTCTTTTAGTGAAGATAACCTCTCAATAGTTGAACGTAAATTCTAACCTCAAATGTCGAATTTCTATATTTATTTATTAACGATGTTTAAAATAATTGTAAAAGTAATATAAAAAATGGCATTGGAATAGGACTTATAAATTCTTATGTCCATTAAACACTTACAAATTATTGTACAAAAAAATAATCTATATTTTTACAATTTCTAAATCAAATCTTGATTTTTAAGTTTGGAAATTTATAGGTTTTTGTAATAGTTTTTATATTGCACTTGACATTGCATCAACAGAATTTATTTTAATTATCATTAAGAAATATTTTTAAAAAAGTATGAATAACAATGAACCGGTCCAGTAACCTATAGAAACATCACACAAATGCACTCGGCACCATATTAATAAAATTAGATTTAAACAAATACTTAGAAATCCATGAACTGAAGGACTCCGGTTGATGGCTCTTTGGCAATTTATGTTATTTTAACTTAAAATCTGTATGAATACCTGTACTGTCACTAAATGTCGAACCGTATGTAAATGTATTGTCAATAAATATCTTTGTACTACTACTATAAAAAAATATTATATTTGTTTATAGACAAAATGGCATCAGCCTTTAAAATAATCCAACGAGGTATTTCTACATCCTGTGTTTGCCATGGCAAAAGAAACTTCCGCAAGTTTCTGCTATACAACAAAAGAGGACCGAGAGAATTTAAGGAAAGACAAGCAAAAAATCCTGACCCTGATATACCAATTGATAGTAAGCCTTTTATTTTTCTCTGAAATTTGCTACAGAAATAGAGATGTGAGCGGTAAATATGACCGGTAATTTTACCGTAAAAAGCTGTACGTGACCGCTTTTAAAATTACCGGATTGGGTAATAAAATCATATGGTCCCATCGTGATTTAAAACTCGTCAAGATACAGTGAATTTATGAAAAAATGTTAGGGTAAATTTACCAAAAATTAAATATAGGCGAAGTTTACCATTTCTTACGGTAAATTTACCAACAAAATTTGGGACTCGTGAAATTTACGAGCAATTTTCGTGACCGTATTTTCACAACACAAAATTTGTAGGAAAAAAATTACGATAAAAGTACCGTATTTTTACGGTCATTTTACGGAAAATAAAAATACCGGTATATTCACATCTCTACACAAAAATACTATTAAAACTCGATAAGTATATTTGGAAATGGGTCATTCTACCAGCTGCGTTTATTTTCATTTAAATACTATAAAATAAAAATTAATCAAATTAAATTCAATTCAATTAATTCATTAAACTCCCAAACCAAATTTTATATTTACAAATATGTAATTTGGTTTGAAACTATAAAAATGTCAAAGACAATATGATAAAAATTTTCATAGTTGGAAACCTGGTAGTGCAGTCATAATAGATTTATTTTCATTTAAATATTATAAAATAAACATTAATCAAATTAATCTAAATTTATTTACTATATTCATTAAAACGCTCTGTAAGCTTCAGGTTAAATTACTAGATACACAATCATTGAAACTTACATATTTCTTTTTTTCAATATCTGGGAATGTATTGAATTCATATCAATTGGCAATAAAATTTGTCTGTATCCTGTAGAATTTTCAGGTAGATGAAAAATGAAGGACACATATTTCTGTGAAAACAATAGTAATTTTGGTGAAATTACCCAAATATAATTATAATCGTATTTTCGTTATCGATTTATGTGATATTTTTCAAATTAAAAAAATTTATCTACAGCGGAGTGTCGATTATCCGAACGTCAATCATCCGAACGATGATTTGGTTTATCTGAATCGTCAATTATGCGAACAGCGATTCGGTTTATCCGAATTTTCGGTTTTCCGAACAAAAAAACCGAAAAAATCCTCGATTTTTTCCCAAGAAAATAGCATGTTATATAGAGTCCGGCGGTTTTATCAGAATATATAATATATACTAACAGTGATATATTAAAAATATTAATTTTCGATAAATACATACATATTATATATATATGTATTATATTATACGTAGATATTCTAATATTTTAAGCGTTTCAGTTCCTCCCTCGCCCTTCACAAAAAATTGATATTCGGTCATCCGAATTTTCAATTATCCGAACGATAGTCGGTCCCAATTAGTTCGGATAATCGACGCTATACTGTATTATTAATTTTTAAAAAAATGTCTACCTATTAATGATAAATATTACAGAACGCGGCGTTAGAGATACAGGACTGAAAGTCGATGGACGACATGTGAATATTCCTGAAATGATACCCGAAATCATAGTTCCAGATCTCAAGGGATTTAATTTAAAACCATATGTAACGTACCGTTCGACTGATGTCGTTCAGGACAGATTTACAGCGAAAGATCTTTTCACCGTCGTTTACGCTGAAAAGATAAAGAAGGATTTTAAGGAGAATAAATTGGGCCCGAATGGCGAACCACTTGAGCCCAATGAATTCGAAAAAATGACGCCTGAACAAGCCAAAGAATTAGCCGGAAAAACAGGCACGGATATTTTTTAAATGAAATACTTTGTGAACCTCATAACGTGAGTCGTTATAATTACTGTATATACTGTTTGTAAAAAAACATAAATTGCGCAAACAAAAATAATGTTTTTATATTTCTCAAATTTTTATTAACAAACCCTCATTTTGCACCAAGCATTAACATAATTCTTCACACAGATTTTCTTACCGTTTTACTGTACCTTATTTTATGCAATAAATTTGTTCCTTTCGTAGATAATGAAAATTCCTTTTTTTTTCAATAGTATGAGGCCTAATTAAGAAATTCTAATAAATCATAACGAAGATACAATAACATTTTTTATTTGTACTTTTTTTTAATGAATTTTTTTTACTTACCACAGAAATAAATAGTAAATTTATAAACATATTGTGCTATAGAACATAGCTATATTCGTCCACGACATAAATTTAAAATAGAAGATTTTAAACATTTTTGCTAAAATTCTTAAATCTTATTAAAATGGTTATTACTTCAAAAAGAAATGAAATTGCGACTCTGGTTTGGGCTCGATTCCTTCATAATTTCTTAGATCGGAAAGACTTTTAAAATTTAGAAATTTTTTTTTTTTTTTTTTTTTTTTTGAAATCCGGAATAAAAAAAAATCTGGGATAAAAATAAACTAGCGATGTTTTTTTAAAACAATAACGCAGACAATAAGAAAAATCGTGCATCATTTGCCTGTATATTTTTTTTTATTGGGTATAATAATCTCTACGTGCACTTGTGTACAATTTGAAGATTCTATCGATACTTCATAAGCTAATAAGTGCTCATCACTATCATCGTGACCGCCCGATTATTTTTTCGGATATTTGCGATCATTTCGTTATTTTTTTCATATCTCAACTACGTCGCCTGGTGCACTTATAAGAAGACACCATTCACTCAACTCCTGATATGCGAAAGTCTTTTTTTTTTTATTGATAGCAAATAATGAGCCCTAAAAAATATCTGCAACTATTGACTATACGTTAGACCTTGCGCATTGCGAAACGGTTACATTATCACATATACAATTATTTACGAAATAGTATATAATCGATCGTCGACGTATCGGACATGTGTTTTCTTTTTTTTTTTTTTTGCTAGTTTATTAAAATGAATTCGATTATTGCTGGTGGACGAACGATTTCGGAAAACGATCTCTAGTTACGTCGTGTTTATACACGTGATTGTAATTCTCAAGAAAAAAAAATCTGGTGCTGCGAATTACGATTTTTTTCGATATATCTCGAATATCGACAAATTTCGAGTATCGATATATCTCAAATATCGACAAATCTCGAGTATCGATGTATCTCAAATATCGACAAATCTTGAGTATCGATATATCTCAAATATCGACAAATCTCGAGTATCGATATATCTCAAATATCGACAAATCTCGAGTATCGATATATCTCAAATATCGACAAATCTCGAGTATCGATATATCTCAAATATCGACAAATCTCGAGTATCGATATATCTCAAATATCGACAAATCTCGAGTATCGATATATCTCAAATATCGACAAATCTCGAGTATCGATATATCTCAAATATCGACAAATCTTGAGTATCGATGAATCTCGAGTAGTGATATATCTCGAAAATCGACATATCTCGAATATCGACATATCTCGAATATTGATATATCTCGAATATCGACATATCTCGAATATTGATATATCTCGAATATCGACATATCTCGAATATTGATATATCTCGAATGTCGACATATCTCGAAAATCGATATATCTCGAAAATCGAAATATGTATCGATTCATTTCTCTTGAAAATTTTTACAATTGAGAATTACAAATTCACGTTGTATTTCGGCTACCCTAATAATTCTGATTTCGCTTTAGAAAACTTTTCTCTTGAGCGAAGTTTGATTGTTTTTTTTTCTCCATTTTCTTGAATCAATTTTTCAGCTTGTCGCATTAAACGCGCCGTTTGACATGTAAAACCACATACTGAGACTATCTTACTTTTTCAACTTGCTAACATACAAAGTCAGATGTGAGCGTGCAGTCGGTACAGCAAACTAATATGCTCAAACTTTTTTTTATACAAAAAAAGGTCGATGAACTGGAATAATGTCGTTGTCGGTTTCGCGTGGCCGGTTTTTTTTTGTTTGTTTTGTATATTTTCGATGACTGCACAGCAATATGCAATTTCGCGACATAAAAATCCGTTTTTGTAGATTGTTTTTTTTTATCGTAGAATAAAAAACTGCTTATCTATTCACAAAATAATTTCTGCCAAAAATCCGTAAAAATTTACAAAAGTAAAAAAATGTATTTTTCTTCTGATCAAAGAACATTAATCTCAATGATCATCACAGAAAATGAACCTTTTGTTTTTAACGCTGTGCAATCGCCGAAAATGAATGTCTGGTTTAATGAGTCCCAAAAATGCGAATAAAATCGCTTCCTCCATATTGCTACATCCCCTTAATGATTTCATTCTCATGATATTCCTAATGAAACTGACTAGCCAAACTTTGCCCAATAAGTTGCCCGCGCTTTTTCTTTATATCTAACAATTCGAACCGAAGCTTTTTCTTTTTCCCCTTTTATAATTCAACAATAATTATCAAGCTGTTTGCCAATAACATTATTTGGAAGAATGAAAAACAGCTCTATTGTCCAACATTTCCCAATTGATTGGGCATTTCCGAAACGATAACACATTTCAGAAACATCACCGAGATCAAGATTTAAAAAAAGAAAATAAATTACTAAATGAAAATGATACGATTTTTTTTTCACTTTTTTCTCACTTTTCCCTTCGATTACATTTGTTATATGCGATTAAGCACACGTAGCGTAGATCCTGCACGTCCTTACACTTTTTTCCTAATTCACATTTCAAATTGGTTTTTTTTTCTACAGTCTTATTATGCTACTTATTAACTCCTCATTGACAAACAGAGTTGTAAGCTCCCATTATTTTATAAAATGTAAATATACAGTCTAATTATTTTTCTAATTATTATAAGACAATTTTAAAAAAAACTGAGACGCTCATAGAAAAATGCTAATCTATTTTTAACGTCTGAAAGGAAAATTAATTTTCAATAAAATTTAACTATTTTATGTCGCATTTTTTTTTAAAAACAAAATTTCAACAATATTTTATAAAATTCACGTTTTCTTTTTTGGAATAAAAAAATTAGAATATTGAAAAATGAAGCTGACGCTAATTACTAAAAAATAATAATTATTAAGCCAATTATACGGTAGATGTTTATAAAATAAAATAATGGAGGTTTGCTGCACTGTTGACAAACTAATAATTGTATTCTCCTAAATTCTTATATACTTAATATCAGTTTCTATATAAAATCTTTTCGTCATCATTTCTAGTTTGAGCATACGTGTCCTGAATTAACTCGTTGGCAGTACAGGATTTTTTTATATTCCCTTAAAGATGAAATTGTAGAACCAATATTTTATATGCTGCGCTGGTATTTTTTTTTTCTCGCTCTCTTTCTCTCTCTCATTCTCTCATCCGAGGTATAAATTACTGTATAAAAATGAGGGCTGTAGAATTGTTGGGCTACCGACCAAAAATCACTGCTGGGTTTTTTCTTTTTTATCTGAACTTAACAATTATGTATATGTCGATTACACTCATAAATTTATTGTTTTTTTCTCCTCATAAAGGAAAAATATCAAAGTTTATTTTATTCAGAGCAAGATTTACGCCACTCGCTCTACGGAATTAATCATAGCAATTGGTTGTTTTTCAATTTTTCTTGTCAGTCTATGAAGAAATTGGGTTTTTGTGAGTTTTCTTTTTTTTTACGTGCGAAATTCAGTCGTGTAACTAGACAAATGTGTGCATTAAACCACGTATTCCGGTATCGAACATTATTTTCCAATATCAATTCTCTTTATGCACTTCGCTGAGAGGATTTTCACAGCGTTGGACCTTAAAATTGTCGATGGAATGCCGATTTTTTTTCTTCGTTGATTCGATCTTTTTTTACAAGAGCAGCGATTCGGTCGCAGATTAATTTTTTTAAGAAGATTAATTGAGTTGCTGAATTAAAAATGATAGATATGTGATCGTCGAGAAACGTTGCTCTGGAACTTAAATTTATCAGTGAATTCGTAGCAAGAGCCTTTAAAAACGACGTAATCCAATTATTCTTTCTTGAGAATATTTCGATGAAAATTTCTGTCATTTTTCTGTCTGAAATAACTTTAGAAAGTCACTCCATTTTTCCTGAGTATTTCTGAAATTCTTCTGAGAGTCTGCAAAGGTTGAAAAATAAAAACTGATAATATCTGAAAAACGACAAAATTAAGAAACCAAAATTTGAAGGTCACGTTTCGATCTCAAAAAAAACTGGCTAACATTATCAACGGACAAGTAAAAAATAAATTAAAAAATTGGTACCAACGTTGTGTTGTAATTTTTTAGGCGCTAAAAAATGCTGTCAATCCAAATTTAAATTTCAAATAAAGATGAGGAAGAATTTTTCTTGAAATAAAATATCAATGAATTATGATGAAAATAAGAGTCGCCCTCTGCGCACAAAAATGTATTGTTTAAGCTGCTAAAAATCCTCTTGAATACTTCCAGTCGTAGATGCATTTTTTAAACTGCTCTTTTTTTCAGAAACGATATTGCGATAGGAAAAATAAAGAAAAACTGACAATCTTCACTGTTGTGACGTGGTAGAAGCGCGAAGGCTCTCTTCGAATGCTGTTTATTTTCAGTTCAAGGCTCTGATGTTGAGATGTGTCGATTTAAACTATGAATTCGCAGATTAAAATGGTACAGCATCGCCGAACTCTCGAAGAACTTAGAGACGATTTATTCCATGGGGTCTCCAGCATTTTCGAATATGGTTGCATGAGGGTTACTTCCGGTTGGCCACAGGAAGCCCCCCACACTACCAGGTGGTAGATATGATGCCCCTCCACCCAGCCCAACCTGGCATATATTACATCAGTCATTTTTCATTTATTTATTTGCTCATTTATTCGTTTTATCATTTATTTTGTCATTCAAAATAATATTCATCTATAATGATTTGACGAGCTAATTTGCATGCCGGATGTGCGGGGTAAGACGAAGCCGTGTCGCGCGTCTCTTTCTCAACATCGCGATGCAAAGCAAAATGGGAAAAATAATAATTAAAAAAAAAAAAAATAATCGATTCTCTGACAATCGATACATAATCGATTCTTTTCTCTAAAAATCGATTTCTTCTTTGACAATCGAGTAATCGATGCATAGTCGATTTTTTCTCACAATCGATTAATCGATGCATAATCGATTTTTCTCGCAATCGATTAATCGATGCATAATCGATTTTTCTCGCAATCGATTGATCGATGCATAATCGATTTTTCTCGCAATCGATTAATCGAGGCATAATCGATTTTTCTCGCGATCAATTAATCGAGGCATAATCGATTTTTTGTCTGACAATCGATTAATCGATGCATAATCGATTTTTTCTCTGACAATCGATTAATCGATGCATAATCGATTTTTTTTCTCTGACAATCGATTAATCGATGCATAGTGCATTTTTTTCTGGACTATGCATCGATTTTTTTCGGTCAAGAATCGATTATCAGAATGAACTTTGTTCAATAAAAATGTTGCTGGTGGGAAAAAAAATCCTACCATGACGCAAAATAATACCCATATTGCTGCATCGCGAATCCTAAATTGTTTAAGCATTCGCGTTGAGAAAGAGAGCACAAAGGGTGGGGGCAAATAAGATAATCACGTATAAACGATTAAGGCGAAGAATTAACGAAAAATAATCATTTATTAGATATTAAGTGAAATAAATAAATAATAGTAGGAACAAATCGCAGGTACAGTCTACGTATGTATCGGCATTACAAAACTATGAGAAATTATAATAATATTCACTGTTTGCTGCTCGTTGCTTGCGAACAAACAGTACGTACAAATTAATAATAAAAATAAAGCGAACAAAAATTTTTGCGCATCGTTCTACTACTCTTAGCCTACAAAAATGGACAATAAAGTTCCAGCCTCATGGTAATTAAATTTACGTTGCAATTTAACAATATTAACTGTTGTGCGGCCATTTTTTATTTTCAACAATATTTTACTGCACAATTAACATTTTCTTGACAATTAAAAAAAAAAACATCACGAAGTAATTATAGAAAATGCAGTATTTTCAAAAAATTAAATTGTAAGAAATGCGCTTTGTGATATAAACTTTGGCTTACGTTTAAAGAGCGCTTCAAAATAGTTAAATCAGTGCATATTTTGAAAAACAATATCTACTATTTTTGGTGATTATATATACTTATTTGGGAGGATAATTTGTATATCAGAAAAACCACGAAAAATTGTAAAAACAATTTAAAATAAATTCTTCACTGATTTTACTAGTGTAAGGCACTTCAGCCTCCTCAAAGCTGTTACATAATCAACGGGACATTGTGATAAAGAAACGCGATTGATTCGGACCAATGGCATTCTTTTTTAAAATTTGTTATATATCTAAACGGTTTTTATATCGATTTCCATGAGTTTTCACTAGAACTGAAAGATCCCCTAAATTTCTAATCTATCTCATTCACGAGATTACCTGCTGACTCCATAGGAGTGTTCTTTCAGCCAATTGGCAATCAGCCGCCAATCTTGATGGCAGACTTTTCCATCGCTCCTCGTCGCGTTCACGATCTCTTTCGAAATCCAGATCTCCGTGTCCCTGAGACAATGGCGGTAGAATTTGCGTTCGTTGCGCCAATTTATAACTGTCCTGACGTGGCACGTGATCACCACGTCTTACGGTACCGCTTGACAACGTCGAAGGCATCGGCGTTGGACTTCCTCCCCCTCTGTGCCTGTGATAGAGGTTTCGTTTTTGTTGCAACATTCGTTGCTGCACCATTAATTGCAGCTGCATACCCGAATCACCGCGCATTTTAAATTGCTGCTGACTAGGAGAGGCCGAACTTGGTCGCAGATGCACAAGATCTAGATGACCTCTCGCTTTTCCTGAATCTACAACAACAAAAAAAAATTGAAATGAGCAAATGAAAATTTTGAGATTTATATGTTAAATTATCTTTAGTTTTTTTCGCTTTATAACAGTTCTTAAATAAGTATGAAATATGAATTTTTGGCTATATCCTTAACATTTGGTGAATATAAAAGAGAAAATATTGAAATAAATAAAAGAAATTTTGCAGATTTTTTTATTTGCCAAATAAGTTTAGTACTAGAAGAATTTTATTCTACCGTATGGTGACTTCGCTTTCTACAGACCTTTTAAACAGCAATTAAAATATCTTTAGTATTTTTAGCTTAGCGAAAATGGTACAAAGTCATAAAATTAAAATTGGTATAAAATCTGAAGTTCGTTATGAATCTTCACCAGATATCTAGGATCAATGAATATTAGTTCATCCCTGAATAAAGTTGGAATAAAATGTGTCGAATTTGACTTCATTTAAAACGTCATTTAAAAAAAAAAGAATCACATTTTTAAAAAATGCAAAATTCTTTAAATTCTGAACTTCTTTACCGATCGTCACCAAATTTTATATCTACTACAAGGAATATTAGTTCTTCCTTGTGCAAAGTGCGAGCTGAGTTGGTCGAAGTTGAGTTGAATTAAAACGACAAAATCAATTTTATGAAAATTCAGAATTCTATAATACCTGAATCGCTTTGTTGATTTAATTAACTGAAAGTCAATACTGACATCGTCCTTTAACATTACTTTATTTGTTAAAAACTATTAAGCTCATTAACGAAAAAATGGCAGCAGCGGGCGAGCGTACAGCATCTTTTTCGAGAATTTTAAGGTCTTATAAAATCTGTCAACACAGTTCAATTTTTTCGTAAATTTCTGCAAAGAAAGAAGAGTTGCTATTCTACCGGCGCTAAAAAAATTAATCATAAAAATAACCCTTCTTCTATGAGGAAGCAAATAATCCTGTTCGCCAAATAATTAATACTCCAAAAAGATGCTCTTGTTCAAATAAATTTTACTCCACAAAAAATGCTTTCTTTCAAACAACTTTCACTCCACTCAAGTTGTACTCCAAATCAAATTCCCTTCTCCAAATAATATTAACAAAAAAATTTTAAAATACAATGATTACACGAATTACATAAAATCATACCTTACATTTTTTTCTAAAAACGTTCGTTCAACGAACCTTGAATACTGCGCTGTTTTGCAGGTCTGTCTCCAGTGCTAGCCTGTTGACAAAACAGTAATCTCGATCCTCCATCAGAAGCTCTGCGTCCTTGGCTAGCTCTTGATATTCTAGCGGCGATAGGTGAAGGACTTTTAGCCGGAGGTGGTGTACAAGACGGTAAACTGCTCGTGAAGCATCCAGTTATCGTAAAATCGGGTGGGCAGCCAGAATCGAAACTAGATTCGAATATTTCGGAGGATGAACTTCCGCTTCCGCCGGCACCAAAAAGGCTAGCTCTGCTTGGAGGATCTATCGGATCTAGTATCGGACTGTCGAAATGATGTTGCTGATAGTCGCTCAAACGACGATTAACTATTTGACTGTCGATTCGCTGACTAATATCGCGATCGAGGCCCAATCTGTGTTCCTGAAGTTTGATCTGAGCTTCGCGCAACTCGTCGCCGCTTGGGCCTTCCTCAAAATCGCCCTCGGCGCTGCAACAACCTTCATCGGTCGAAGAGCTCGTCGAGCTGAAGCGTTTTCCTCCCCTGCCAGTTTCGTCCCTCGCTCTGCAAAAAAAACCCCACCAAAATTGTAGAAATCGACTTGAAAAAAGAAAGACTCTTTCGGCAATTTCAATAGTTTTTAGGTGATTTTCCAACCCAGTTTTGTCTGGATTTAGCGACTAGTCGTTCGTAGTCATTTTGGAAATTCGAAGCGAAGGAAATACTTGGCGGACGCGCAATTTTAATTTATCTATTATCGATTTCAGGTCCTAAAGCGGTAAGTAGGCTTTTTACGGCATAATTAAGGGCGGATTTTTCAATAATGCAGATTTGTTTTAGAACTAAATACTTTTTTAACCTTCCCAATCTATTTCTTTAAATTAACGGCAAAGCACAACTTTTCGTTGAAAAATAAATGAATTTTTGGTAGAAAGACATAAGAATTGAAACTTTAGTTTAAAACTAAAGATATTGGAAGAATTTTAGTAACGAGAAATATTAGAAACTAGAAGAACGGGAGTTAAAAAAAATGAATGTCATATCACAAAAAAAAACAACTTTATATTTAGGAAAAAATAAATATATAGATACAGAAATTGTAATTGCGGAATAAAATTTATTTGAAAAGAAAAAAAAATCATATTATTAGAAAAATAAATTGACTAATTTAGCCTACGCCATGCGTTTTTTTCTTTAATTGATGGCATAACTCAGCTTATGGTTTAAAAAAAAACCGGAAATCAGTACCGGTGATTAAACTTCATAATTAAGGCGTTCTTTAAGGGAATAAGCGTCGAGACAAGCGAGAATTAAGAGGGAATGTAAAAAAGCAGGTCGTTTGAAAAGAAGAGTTACCAAAAACTGAAAGGGACAGCCTCGCTCTTCCAATCCAACCTATCCCGAATAAAATCCTGATTTTTCCGCACCGACGACGGTCAATAACCATCAACGTCCAACTAAGCTATCGCTGGAAATGAAAAGCAAATTAATTAAATTTTGACCACATTCGCGATGGTTTGTGTTTTGGAGGCAGGATTGGAAGTTTCATAGCGAGAAAATAACATGAACGCTGGAATGACAACATTTTCGCCTTCATTTTTTTAAATTTCTAGTCTCAACCCAAATTTATTGATGTTTTGCCACTTAAATTGACCTTCCACGAATAAATAAAATTTGAGCAAGCCCCAAATATTTTTTTTACACTAAAAACAGTGAAAATAAAAATCACTGACTTTTTCCGGACCAAATCGTAATTTTTTACCTGATTGTAAATCATTAATTGACCTCTAAATTTATCTAATTTCGACACTTTCATTGAATTTCATTTCGTTGATTCAAATTTCAAGAATTTTCAATGCGGAAGAAAAATAAAAATTTCCGTAAACGCAGCTTTGTTTTTTTTTCTTCTCGAAATTCTCCGATTTCCCAAACCATTTTTTAATTTCCTGACTTTTCTCTGGTTTTTTTTTACCATTTTTTAATTTCCTGACTTTTCTCTGGTTTTTTTTTACCATTTCTTAATTTCCTGACTTTTCACTGATTTTTCAGACCATTTTTTAATTCCCTGATTTCTCTAACCAGTCTCCACCATGTTTCATCTTTTAAGGCCTTTGGAAGATCAATTTGACGATAACAAAATATAGAATTCGGGGATCGAAATTAAGAATGAAAAAATGTAGATGAAAATATGATCATCGTAACGGACGCCAATCCTTGGCACGTTTCAAATTAAATTTTTACCTCGATTTGAATTTGTCGTCCTTTGCTCTGCCAACGGGAGGCCAGCAACTGTTGCTCGTTGCATTTCCGCTCCGATGCTGTTTCAACCTCTCGAGCAATAGGAAATATATGGCAGCGTGATGATCGTAGCTATTGTTTTTTAACGACTGTGAATAAACAGTAAAGAGACATTCGTTATTTTCAACGTGTGGACTGAAAACCTTAAACTTAATTGTTCAATTATTGCTTTAATTGTTAAAAATGAGAAATGGATTTTTTGTTTCGTTATTTAAATTTTTAAAAAGACAAATTTAATTGTTGATTGATTTCTTTACTTGCCTAAAATGAAAAATTTAATGGTTGTTTGATGAATTTAATCGTTAAAAATAGGAAATTTAATTGTTTATTGAATGATTTAATTTGTTTTTTAATTTAAGGAGGTGGAGCGCTCCACACTAGTCAAATCAGTGCTAAATTTTTAAAAGCGTTTCTACAATTTTAGATTGTTTAATAATCTGTTTCAAGGTGTTAATCACATAGCAGCATTAGTTCTTGATATTCAAATACATTCACAGTTGTCATATGAACAGTAAATCGATCAATATCTTCAAATTTCCGATGTCATGTTTTTTCATGCAGTTTTGTAAAAGGATAAACCGTAATATCAGTCCGATTATGTCGAAACATAGCTCATTTTGATCAGTGAAAGATCCTTAATCAATTGACTGTCTGTATTTTCAATAGTATCAGGCGTTCAAAAGTTACAGCCATTTGTATACTTGATGTTAGGTTATGATAGGATAAACAAACGGTTGTATCTTTTGAACTACTAATACGATTTTAAAAAATAGACGGCCAATCGATAGAATATCTTTTAGTAAACAAAATGAGCTATTGGTCGTCATAATCGGACTGATATTACGGTTTACCCTTTTAAAAAACTGGATGAAAAAACGTAACATCGGTAATTTGCAGATATTGATCGATTTACTGTTAATATCACAGCTGTGAATGTATTTGAATATCAAGAACTAATGCTGCTATGTGATTAACACTTTGGAACAGATTATTAAACCATCTGAAAATGTAGAAACGCTTTTAAAAATTTAGCACTGATTTGACTAGTGCACTCCAACCTCCTTAATTTAAAAAAAATAAGAATTAAAATTGTTAATTGATTTATTTAACGAAAAAAAATCAAATTTAATTCTTGATTGATTTAATTGTTAAAAAAGAAAATTTCCATTATTGACTTACGTCTTTGGTACGTGTTACGTCTATTCCTAAACTGTGCATCAGCCTAAGAATTTGTTCGTTAGGCTCCTGAAGTGCGGACGGTGGGCTCGGTATTATCGTTGGAAAAACATCACCGGATCCTACCATCCAGCGATGCCTTTTTATTTGTGGAATTGTGTATCTCTTTCCAGGTTCCAGAACCAACATTTTACGTATCAGACTTTCACAATCTGTGAAAATGCAAGTCAATTAGATTGTTTTATAGGTAAACCAATTATTGTAATTCAAAAAGCAACTTTCGCTCTCTTCAAATAGATTGTATAAGCTTAGAGCGGTATTTACCAGTGCTCATAAAATAAGGAATGCGAAATCGCCCGCTGAGTACACGATCTCGCAATGATTGTAGAGTAGATCCATCGAAAGGTAACGCACCGCAAACCAGTACATAAAGTACAACACCAAGACTCTGAAAATATAATAATTATTGGTCAATAATCAGTCTTTACATACTTAAATATAAATCAGATTAAAGATATTTTTTCCCATAAGTCAGATTTAACAATTGCTCTTTTCTGTAAATTTTTATCGATTTTTTTCCCTCAATAAATTCAAAAGTTATTTATTTTTTCATATTTTTGGAAATGGAAAATAGAACAAAGAAAAATACAAAGTACCAAAGTTATTATTTTGCTCAAAATATAAATTTTATTTAATTATAAATAAAAGTTGCAAATTAATATAAAATTCAAAACTTTATGAAAAAATTACCTATTTTACTTTCCGTTTTTCTTGTCACATTTCTTTTTTTAATTATATATAAATTTTTTAAAAATGGGCGCTAAATTTATATGCTGCATTTTTTTAAATTATGAATATTATATATATAAATTACATATTCTTAATTTCATAGAAAAAGAGGAAAGTGATGATGTAAAAATTGTACCACTTACCCATACGTCAATTTCGGGACCTGCATAATGTTTTCCTCGAAAAACTTCAGGCGCGGCGTAAGGTGGACTACCGCACCACGTACTTAATCTTTCCCCGGGTACAAATCTGTTGCTGAAGCCAAAATCTGCGATTTTTACGTTCATCTGTGCATCGAGCAAAAGATTTTCGGCCTTGAGGTCTCGATGTGCTACTCCTGTGCCGTGACAATATTCAACTGCTGACAATATTTGGGCGAATGTCGATCTCGCTCGTGATTCGCCCATTCGTCCAAATCGAGCTATGTAATCGAATATTTCACCTTTACTCGCGTATTCGCACACCTGTTGAAATTTAAAAAATGTCATTAATAATCGCACCATTTAAAAATCAAATATCTCTAGAATTGACGAGAAAGAATTCTACGGAAATCCGAAATTTTTAGAAAAAAAATATTCTGTTTAGAAAATTGAAAATATTCTACAAAATTCTGATTTTTTTTTAAGAGAATATTTTACCAAATTCCAAATCTTGTAAAAATGAAATCTACAAAATTCTAATTTTTTAAAGAAAATTCTGAATATTCTATTTTTAAAATCTGAAAAATTCTCTCTTTTTTTGACAATATTCTACAAAATTCGGAATATTTTTTTAATCTGAATAATTATCATTTTTTAAGAGAATATTCTGCAAAATTCGGAATATTTTTTTTTATCTGAATAATTCTCATTTTTTAAGAGAATATTCTACAAAATTCGGAATATTTTTTTAAATCTGAATAATTCTGATTTTTTAAGAGGATATTCTATAAAATCTGGAATATTTTTTTTTACCTAAATAATTCTGATTTTTTAAGAGAATATTCTACAAAATTCGGAATATTTTTTTTTTATATGAAAAATTCTGATATTTTCAAAATATCCACAGAATTATTTTGTCTAAAGACACAGTTTATTATTATCGTCTTGGATTCCAGAGAAAAACCGTGGCATAGAAATTAGTATTACAGTTTTTGTTGCAAAAATAAAAGTAGCACATATCCTCAATTAATAATGAAGTGACGCACGACTTTTACGTACCATGTAGATCATGTTTTTTGTTTCCATAACTTGATACAACTTGACGATATGAGGATGTTCCAATTGCTTCATGATTTCCACCTCGCGATAAACTTTTTCCAAATTCGTTGAATCCAATTGAGTCTTGTCGATTATTTTAATAGCCACCTGTTGAATAATAAACTATTTAGGCATTCACTTAAATGATAACAAAAAAAAATTGTATTTATTTATTTATATTGTATTTATTTTTTTGATAATAAAATTCAATTTAATTGTAAAACTGAAAGATTCCATAATTTTACTACTTGTATATTACATTTAATATACGATTTTGTGCAAAAAAAAATCAATACCGTAACATTAAATTTCAAAGAAATTTTTTATTACAGTGTAGACTTTGCATTTATTTCGTCTTTATAAAAAACTACAAGTTAAAAAAAATTGTATTTATTTATTTATATTGTATTTATTTCTTTCATAATAAAATTCAATTTAATTGTAAAAATTGAAGATTCCATAATTTTATTACTTGTATATTAAATTTAATATACGATTTTGTGCAAAAAAAAAATCAATACCGTCACATCAAATTTAAAAAAAAAAAAAATTTATTACAGTGTAGACTTTGCATTTATTTCGTCTTTATAAAAAAAACTATAAGTTAAATTAAATCAAAGAACTTTTACGAAAAAATTCAATTTAAAGTTTTCTCAATTTTACTACTTGTATATTAAATTTAGTATACCATTTTATGCAAGGAAAACTTCCAATATCGGTATATTAAATATCAATGCCATTTTTTTTTACAGTGCAGACGGCATTTGTTTTCTTCTCTATTTATCTATGATTTCTGTCTCATTACCTCTGTTTTTGTAATGCGATGCCTAGCGAGTTTGACGACAGCAAAGTTGCCTTTGCCGATCGTGCCTTCGATGTCATAGAAACCCACGCGAATTTGTTTTTTGCTACCCTGTCCGCCAGCACCGGAATCCATTTTGGTCATAAATCAATGATTTCTTCTTCTTCTTTTTAAGCAAAAAAATTTGATCCCAATCTTTGACCTTCAATTGACCTTCACAGTCTCATAATTATCTGAAAAATGTATAATGACATCGATTAAAATAATCACAACCTCAATAAGTCGATAGGCGATCGATGAATATTGCAGATATTGTTTTTTAGCGACGAGAACAAAAAAAGAATAATAAAAAAATATGAAAAAGCTGTTGCGACGTCGCTACCAACGATGACGATTCTTTTATTTGCCGGCCGGAATTTTTATTAGATTGTATGCTTTTTATTTTTAGAATAATAGCCAGTCAATGTTTAATGGATGAATTGAAGAAAATAAAAGAAAGAAATTTAAAAAAAAATTCAAATGAAATAAAATAAAGTAGTCGACCGGCGTGTATCGATTTATTTCGAATCGACTTTTTACATTTATCGATTTATTTTAAATCAACTTTTTACATTTATCGATTCATTTCAAATCGACTTTATACATTTATCGATTTATTTCAAATCGACTCTACATTTATCGATTTATTTCAAATCGACTCTACATTTATCGATTTATTTCAAATCGTTTTTTTACATTTATCGATTTATTTCAAATCGACTTTTTACATTTATCGATTTATTTCAAATCGACTTTTTACATTTAATCGATTTATTTCAAATAGACTTTTTACATTTATCGATTTATTTCAAATCGACTTTTTACATTTATCGATTTATTTCAAATCGACTTTATACATTTATCGATTTATTTCAAATCGACTTTATACATTTATCAAGAGTCGCGGTAGCGAGTCGACGCCAAGTTAAAAAAGAAATTAATGTTGCCTTCACACTACGATCGATTTATTTCAAATCGACTTTATACATTTATCGATTTATTTCAAATCGACTTTATACATTTATCGATTTATTTCAAATCGACTTTTTACATTTATGATTTATTTCAAATCGACTTTTTACATTTATCGATTCATTTCAAATCGACTTTTTACATTTATCGATTTATTTCAAATCGACTTTTTACATTTATCGATTTATTTCAAATCGACTTTTACATTTGTCGATTATTGTCGAAACTACGCAACCAACGATAACGTTTCTTTTAGTTGTCGTCCGAAATTTTCATTACATTGCATGCTTTTTATTTTTAGAATAATAGCCAACCAAGTTTAATGGATGATATTGAAGGAATAAAGAGAAGAAAATAAAAAAGAGTCAAATGAAATATAATAAAGAAGTTGGCGACCGGCGTGCGTAAGCAGTGACGCAGGTCGCGGAGAGTATCTCTGACTATTTCCACGCTTTCTTAGTCGCTAACCCGTTCGATGTCTTTTCGTATGGCTCTTTCTAAGAGACGTTCATTGTTCACTACTTTAGGCATTTTTAGTCACACAAGAGAATCGAGGCTTTTCATTCATTCACACATTGATTTTTTTTACTATAAAAACATTCGGTTACAACTGACCTCTATCGAAGCTAACTCGAGCCAGTGTTTTATAAATTTACATAACTGTTAATTTATTCGTGTAATTTGCACCTTGTGGTTTGTACGAAAGGTAAATAATTGACGGGGAATTAAGTTATATATAAGAACGTCAATAATTTTAATGGAGCAATTTTTCTACAGAAATAAAGCAGAGGTGTAAATACTTGTTAATGTTTATACCAAAATTTATGGTAAAATAATTTAAAATAACATCTCGAAAAAAAATGCGGAAAAAAAATTAGTTTTTTTTTAATAAGAAAAATTGTGCGACATTATGGATTATTCTTATTAAAAAAAATTCGCATTTTTTTCCACAGTTTTTGCAAGACTTTATTTAAAATTGATTAATTTTCCTGGATTTTATAACGCTTATCTGTAGATTCTTCACTTTTTTAATTGCTTTTTTATTTATAATCTTTTCAGTAACCTATCTCAACTAATTGTCAATAGATTTGCTTAATCGAATGGAAAAAGAATCGTTGCTATTTTCGTTAACTCAATTATCAATTTCTCGTGTATGAATATTCGGGTAAGCTTCGACTCTGCTATTTTCTTCGCAGCAATTATTTTTAGTACTTTAAAGTAATAAGAAACTCAGACTTCGCAAAAAATATTGAGACAAAATTAAGCAAATTTTTTTTCGCGAAAGATCAGAAGGATTCAATTTATAAAATAAATTATACTAAGCAAAGAACCATTCATTTTATTGTATTTTTAAATTGCATTTTTTATTTTTGATCTTTTGGTAACTTTTCTCAACTAATTAGCAACAAATTTCTCGATCGATTTGCTTAATCGAATGGAGAAAGAATCTTTGCTATTTTCGCTAACTCAATTGTCAATTTCTCATCTATGAATATTCGGGTGAGTTTCGATTCTGCTATTTTCTTTGCAGCAATTGTTTTAAGTACTTTTTAATAATTTAAAAAAAAAAATAACACTTCACAAAAGAGCAGAAAAATAAGATTTATAGAATAAATTATACTAAGCAAAGAATCATGAATTTTCTTGTATTTTTAAATTGCATTTTTTATTTTTGATCTTTTGGTAACTTTTCTCAACTAATTATCGACAAATTTCTCAACCCATTTGCTTAATGGAATGGAAAAAGAATCTTTGCTATTTTCGCTAACTCAATTGTCAATTTCTCGTCTATGAATATTCGGGTAAACTTTGACTCTGCTATTTTCTTCGCAGCAATTATTTTTAGTACTTTAAAATAATGAAAAAATCAGACTTCGAAAAAATATTGAGACAAAATTAAGCAATTTTTTTTTTTCACGAAAGGTCAGAAGAATTCAATTTATAAAATAAATTATACTAAGCAAAGAACCATTCATTTTATTGTATTTTTAAATTGCAGTTTTTATTTTTGATCTTTTGGTAACTTTTCTCAACTAATTAGCAACAAATTTCTCGATCGATTTGCTTAATCGAATGGAGAAAGAATCTTTGCTATTTTCGCTAACTCAGTTGTCAATTTCTCGTCTATGAATATTCGGGTGAGTTTCGACTCTGCTATTTTCTTTGCAGCAATTGTTTTAAGTACTTTTTAATAATTAAAAAAAAAATAACACTTCACAAAAGAGCAGAAAAATAAGATTTATAGAATAAATTATACTAAGCAAAGAATCATGAATTTTCTTGTATTTTTAAATTGCATTTTTTATTTTTGATCTTTTGGTAACTTTTCTCAACGAATTATCAACAAATTTCTCGACCGATTTGCTCAATCGAATGAAAAAAGAATCTTTGCTATTTTCTCTAACTCAATTGTCAATTTCTCGTCTATGACTATTCGGGTAAGCTTCGATTTTGCTATTTTCTTCACAGCAATTATTTTTAGTACTTTAAAATAATGAAAAAATCAGACTTCGCAAAAAATATTGAGACAAAATTAAGCAATTTTTTTTTCACGAAAGATCAGAAGAATTCGATTTATAAAATAAATTATACCAAGCAAAGAATCATTAATTTTCTTGTATTTTTAAATTGCATTTTTTATTTTTGATCTTTAACGTAGCGGTAACGTTTCTCAACTAATTACCAACAAATTTCTCGACCGATTTTCTTAATCGAATGGAAAAAGAATCTTTTCTATTTTCGCTAACTCAATTGTCAATTTCTCGTCTATGACTATTCGGGCGAGCTTCGACTCTGCTATTTTCTTCGTACCAATTGTTTTTAGTTCTAGAGAGAGAGAGAGAGAGCAGGCAGCGCGTCATCGCGCGCGGGTCGATAAAAGGCAAAGGACCTCGTTAAATGCATTTTCCGTTCGGTGAAACACGCCGGACAAGTCGTCAAGCGTATAAGAGTTTTCTAACATCGAATATGTGTGTATATCAATGTTACTCTGTTCACGCTTATAACACGCGTCCTTGCACACATTACGAACCAATTATCTTATTTATGACACTTTTTTTTCATCTTTATTTACCCCTCGCACTTTGTCTCGTTTTAAAAGCCGATTCATCGTCACAATCGTCGATTAAAGCTGATTTAAACTTTTAAAAAAATTGATGTATAAAAAGACTGCATTAATGGTCAATAAAACTTTTATTTGAAAGCTCAAATAACCCACAATTTTTATCAAATTTTTTTTTTTTACTTCAATTGCAAAAATAATTTTTAATAATCAGATTATTATAAAATTTAAAAATTTTTTAATTGAAAATTCTATTTCGTATTAATAGCGGATTTAATAAAAAGTAATTTTTTAAAATAAAATATCTTATAAGAAAATTAGTTGTTAAAAGTTTTATAAGATTGTTATAAACTCTTTACAATTTCCGAAGTTCAATAGAATCTAGAAGTGATTTTTGTTATAAAGTTGTACATTTTTTAGTAAATTCATTTTCATTTTTTAGTGATTCAAATAGACTTTCATGTAGTATAATGTACATATATATACAAAATACTAATGGAAAATTTAGATGAGTCGTATTGTCAACATTTTGTCGTTTGTCAGCTTCAGCGTAGGAAAAATAAGAAAGCAGCACTTTCCAAGCAACTTTCTGGAAAAAGTGATAACGCTACGAACGATCAAGCGACGCCCTGCAAAGCTGCAACAAGTATACGATTCATGTGAGATTGACGCTTGTTAATACGAGATTTTTATGTGATTTTTTCGAAAGTCCATCTTTTTTTTTTTTTTTTTCATGAAATAATCGCGATTATTAATCGATTTTCTTCGAAACGATTTTAACATCTATCGATTTATTTCTAATCGATTTTGACATTTATCGATTTATTTCTAATCGATTTTTACATTTATCGATTTATTTCTAACCGATTTACTTCGATTCGATTTTCACAGTTACCGACTTAGACATTTCTCGATGTATTTTTAATAGATTGTTACATTCATCAATTTATTGCGAATCGATTTTTACATTAAACGAAATATTTTTAACCGATTTTTACATTTATCGATTTATTTCTAACCGATTTTTACGTTTATCGATTTATTTCGAAACAACTTCTACATTTATCGATTTGTTTCTTACCGATTCTTACAATTATCAATTTGTTTCTAACCGATTTTTACTTTTATCGATTTATTTCGAAACAACTTCTACATTTATCGATTTGTTTCTTACCGATTCTTACAGTTATCGATTTATGTCGTAACGATTTCTACTTAAAAAAAAATATATTCCGTATCGATTACTCATGACGTAATTAGTTAGAATCAAGTTAATTACGGAAGAGTATTGAAGTTTTTATTTTACTAGAAATTCGCATTACTATTGACGTCACGGAATCTCTCGGAAGATCCATTGACTCGAGGAGTTCAGAAAACCACGGAACATATAGCGAAAAAAAAACAGCAGCAGCGGTGGCACAAGTGTCTGCATAAGTTCTCGTCAAACAAGCTAACTCAACAAGTTCGAAGGTCGATATTTTAGGAAAAAGATTAACGCGACCTGATATATAAAAATAGGATGATGGAAAAAAACATCTCTCAGAAACTAAAAATAAAATGACAACAAATTTAGAAGCCTTAAGGGAGTTAAGAACCATCACTAAAATTACATATGCATTTCTATAAAATTTTGTGTATTGAATAAAAGTAACTGACCTTAAATTGTATCATGTTATGTATTCTTAATATAAATAAAAATGAATAGTGATAGATTTGTAAAATAATTAATTTATTAACGTTAATCCTCTAAAAAAATAAACTGTCGTTGTGTTTTTTTTTTTTTTTAATAATTGATATTTTAATATCGATTTTATCTCGAGGCGGGTTATTTTTCTTTTTTAAATCTCTACAAATTGGCAGCATAAATATTTTATAGTGCTAATCGAAAAAAAACTTTCATAAACAAATGGCTATGAATGTTAAACGATTACCGCTATAAAATATCTAGAAGGTTAACTTATAAAGCGACTTTCAGGAATGAGTCATTCGACATTAAAGTCGATAAAGATTTGTCGATTATTCTTGAAAAAAAAAATAAAAATAAAAAATAAACTCGTACAAATGTTTATTTGTACTAAGGACATTTCCTGTAACATAAATTAACCTCCACTACATTTATTCATTGTCTAAAACTTTATGGAAACGTTTGCCAAAATTTGGCACTGATTTTATCTTCAACCCTCTTAAGAGGTCAGTATAGCCTAAGATACTGAAAAACAAGGCAATGCTTGTGATTTTTTAAAGGAAAGTACAGTAGAGCGTCGATTATCCGAACTAATTGGGACCGACTATCGTTCGGATAATCGAAAATTCGGATGACCGAACATCAATTTTTTGTGAAGGGGGAGGGAGGAACTGAAACGCTTAAAATATTAGAATATCTACGTATAATATGATACATATATATATAATATGTATGTATTTATCGAAAATTAATATTTTTTATATATCACTGTTAGTATATATTATATATTCTGATAAAACCGCCGGACTCTATATAATATACTATTTTCTTGGGAAAAATCGAGGATTTTTTCGGTTTTTTCGTTCGGAAAACCGAAAATTCGGATAAACCGAATCGCTATTCGCATGATTAACGATTCGGATAAGCCAAATCATCATTGGGATGATTGACTTTTCGGATAATCGATGCTCTACTGTATTACGATTTTCAAAAGGAAATTTTATTGAAAGTTTACGAAATAGTTATTAATTTTGTTATTTAAACAAATCGAAATTGCGAGAATTTCGGAGCTATTAAATCTTGTAAAAAAAAACCAGTATTTTCTTATTTTCAATTTTATTGTTATTATTAATGAGCCGTAAAATCAAAGCCAAATTAAATCGCAATTATTATCAATAATATTATCAATTATTATAAAAAATAATACCCTTAAATTTACAAAAGAATCCCTTAACATTCCATTAATAAAACAAATTAAGAAGTTTAAGGCGCTCAAATTCTGGCAAATTTTTTTTACGTGAAGATGCCCATATACATTCCTCGATTTTTATAAAGCAACAAAATAAATTCGCACTCCCTGATCAACTAAAATTTCCTTACAGTCCCAAAAGAATCCCCTTAACATTCCTCTACAAGAACAAATTAAAAAAATTTAAGGCACTAAAATTTTGGGAATATTTTCTTTACATGAAGATACCCATATACACCCTTCGATTTCTGCAAATCAACAAAATAAATTTGCAATCTCATGTCAACTAAAATTTCCTCAAAGTTTCAAAACAATTCCCTTAACATTCCCCTACAAAAACAAACCAAAAAAGTTTAAGGTACTAAAATTCCGGGAAATTTTCTATACGTGAAGATGCCCATATATATCGTTCGATTTCCATAAATCAACAAAATAAATTTGCAATCTCATATTAACTAAAATTTCCACAAAGTTTTGAAAACAATTCCCTTAACACTCCCCTACAAAAACAAATAAAAAAAAGTTTAAGGCCCTCAAATACTCGTAAATTTTCTGATTTTTATGAATTTACAATCTCATACCACCTAAAATTTCCTCAAAGTTTCAAAAGAATTCCCTCAACACGCGCCTTGAAAAACAAATCACAAAAATCACTTTGCATTCAGCCCCCTTAAGCATCTAGTCACGAAGCAGCTATAGAAAAAAGTTGAAGGCACTGCGAGAGCTCCCGCGAGAATAACCACCGGCGTCTGCACAGCGAGAATCACCCGAAGCTGAGCGACAAGCACGCATCAAAAACTAAAACAAACCGAGCCACTGCTTCAAAACAAAAAAGAAAATCCTCGAGCTTCAAAAACCTCAGTAAGTTATCACCAAAAAATAAATAATTAATTTCCAATCTGTTCATATATAAATCTATATACATATATACACATAAATAATATATATATATGTGTGTTTATTGACTCCCAAAAGGGTTGCAAGATTAAAAAAAAAGCTTGTCCCCTTGTTCACATTTCCGTCTCATAGAAAGCTTCCATCGTAATTCCATTCCATCGATTTGCGAGTGCGAGTGTAGCGATTTATAATTCGATAATCGTTTCTTTGTATTCTCACCAGGAAATGCGGTAATAAACTTGTACAGGAACGCGTTGCCATCGGCGAACACTTGTCACGAGCACGATACAGTTTTGAACTTAATTATTATTATTATTTTGTTTTTGGTATCTCCTTTCACGAGATTTCGAATATTCTCTTAGCCTCAGTCGTCATGACGATGCCCGGCTTGCACCGCGGTTCGATACCGACTAAACGTCGGCCATGTTGCTACCCTCAACCCTGCCTGGCTGCCTGGCTGCTCTACCCCTCACTTCTCCTTTATTTCCCCCCACGTTTACGTCTCCGAACATCTAGGAGCGAGCGAAGTTGTTGTATAGCTCGCTCTGCTTCGTTCGTCGCTACTTACATCGAGTGTACTACGTATGTACCGAATAGAGTTCTCCTCCTTCCTCCCAGATCTTTCTCCCCTCTCCTTGCTTCTTTACCCCCACTTAACGGCTAGAAGCGAACGTAGAGCGCCCCCCACCAATTCTACTTTGAACCACCCGATGATCCGGCCAAGAAACGACAGCTACGCGCACATTATCTTCGACAATTGACGTCAACGTTCTCCCCGAACAACGTCGCTCGTAATCCAGTCACAGTCGTGTAGCATCTCTATCTTTCCACCCGGCTTAATTGCCGAATGTATATAGTAGTATTGGAGTTGATATTACACTGTTGAAATTTTCGTTGGAAAATTGGTATACTTTGCTCGAATGTATGTTTATGTATGTTTAATTTATCGGTTTATGTATATAGATTTTTTAATTATGAAGATTTTTAACAGTGATAATATCGAGTACAACGTATTTGTATACAATTATTTTTAGTTTTTTGATATCATTATATCAAAAAATCATATCATATTATAAAAAAAAATATTAATATTATTATTATTTGTTTTTTTTGCGAATAGGCTAGCAGAAATTTATATAATAGCATCTTTATCTTTCCACCCGGATTAAAATTTCCGAATGTATATAGTAGTACTGGAGTTGATATTACACTGTTGAAATTTTCGTTGGAAAATTGGTATACTTTGCTCGAATGTATGTTTATTTATGTTGAATTTAATTTATCGGTTTACGTATATAGATTTTTTAATTATGAAGATTTTCAACAGTGATAATATCGAATACAACGTATTTGTATACAATTATTTTTAGTTTTTTGATATCATTATATCAAAAAATCATATCATATTCACAAAAAAAAAAATCATAATATTATTATTATTTATTTTTTTTTTGCGAATAGGCTAGCAGAAATTTATATAATAGCATCTTTATCTTTCCACCCGGATTAAAATTTCCGACTGTATATAGTAGTATTGGAGTTGATATTACACTGTTGAAATTTTCGTTGGAAAATTGGTATACTTTGCTCGAATGTATGTTTATTTATGTTGAATTTAATTTATCGGTTTACGTATATAGATTTTTTAATTATGAAGATTTTCAACAGTGATAATATCGAATACAACGTATTTGTATACAATTATTTTTAGTTTTTTGATATCATTATATCAAAAAATCATATCATATTCACAAAAAAAAAAATCATAATATTATTATTATTTATTTTTTTTTTGCGAATAGGCTAGCAGAAATTTATATAATAGCATCTTTATCTTTCCACCCGGATTAAAATTTCCGACTGTATATAGTAGTATTGGAGTTGATATTACACTGTTGAAATTTTCGTTGGAAAATTGGTATACTTTGCTCGAATGTGTGTTTATTTATGTTGAATTTAATTTATCGGTTTATGTATATAGATTTTTTAATTATGAAGATTTTTAACAGTGATAATATCGAATACAACGTATTTGCATACTATTATTTTTAGTTTTTTGATATCATATCATTATATCAAAAAATCATATCATATTCTAAAAAAAATATCACTATTATTATTATTTGTTTTTTTTTTTGCGAATAAGCTACCAGAAATTTATATAATAGTTTCTTTATCTTTCCACCCGGATTAAAATTTCCGAATGTATATAGTAGTATTGGAGTTGATATTACACTGTTGAAATTTTCGTTGGAAAATTGGTATACTTTGCTCGAATGTATGTTTATTTATGTTGAATTTAATTTATCGGTTTATGTATATAGATTTATTAATTATGAAGATTTTCAACAGTGATAATATCGAATACAACGTATTTGTATACAATTATTTTTAGTTTTTTGATATCATAATATCAAAAAATCATATCATATTCTAAAAAAAAAATATCAATATTATTATTATTTGTTTTTTTTTGCGAATAGGCTAGCAGAAATTTATATAATAGCATCTTTATCTTTCCACCCGGATTAAAATTTCCGAATGTATATAGTAGTATTGGAGTTGATATTACACTGTTGAAATTTTCGTTGGAAAATTGGTATACTTTGCTCGAATGTGTGTTTATTTATGTTGAATTTAATTTATCGGTTTATGTATATAGATTTTTTAATTATGAAGATTTTCAACAGTGATAATATCGAGTACAACGTATTTCTATACTATTATTTTTAGTTTTTTGATATCATTATATCAAAAAATCATATCATATTCACAAAAAAAAAATCATAATATTATTATTATTTGTTTTTTTTTTTTGCGAATAGGCTAGCAGAAATTTATATAATAGCATCTTTATCTTTCCATCCGGATTAAAATTTCCGAATGATTATAGTAGTATCGGAGTTGATACAACACTGCTGAAAATTTCGATGGAAAATTGGTATATATGAGGCATTCCACCGGTTATCGACAGGGTCACGAACCTCATATTTTTTTTCCTTTTGAGATGTAGAGTGATATAAAAAAAATACTCAAGAATTTTTTTTTTATTTAAGAAAAAAAATTTATATTACCTACAGTTTTATTTTCTCAAAAAGTACGTCGACGATTTTTTTTTTTTACAGTCAATTCTGTGTCCAAAAACAAAATTTTTCAGCTTGGACCCAGAGTGGGGCGAGGCCTAGATTATCAGCTAAAAATAAAACAAAATTTAAGAAAATACCCAAAACTTGAATCTCTCTAAAAGTACGTCATTGATTTTTTTCAAAATTTTTATAGTTAATTCTCTGTTCAAAAACGAAACTTTTAAGACTAGATCTAAAATGAGGGGCCGTCTAGAATAGCAACTAAAAATAAAATTCACCCGTAAAAATTTTGCATTCTAGTCTCAAAAGTTTCATTTTTGGACAGAGAATTTACTACAAACATTTTGACAAATTTTTTAATTTTGTTTTATTTTTAGCTAATAATCTAGGCCTCGCCCCACTCTGGGACTAGGTTTAAAAATGTTGTTTTTGAACACAGAATTTATTGTAAAAAAGGAAAAAAATCGTCGACGTGCTTTTTGAGAAAATCAAATTTTAGGTAATTAAAGAGACACAATTTTTTTTTAAATCTAAAAAAAATTCCAGAGTATTTTTTTTTATATTGCTCTACAACATCGCAAAAGGAAATTTTTTCTTTTTTAAATGAGGGTCGCGACCCTGTCGATAACCGGTGGAATGCCCCATATGTATTTTGATTATGGAGATTTTTAACAGTGATAATATCGAATACGATTTATTTGTATACTACTATTTTTAATTTTTTGATATTATGATACTACATATATATATTTTTTTATAATAGCTTACCAGAAAATTTATAAATATTTGACTTTGATTTTTCAAAATAATTTTTGTACCGTACATTCTTTCAAAAGTGCTATAAAAAATGTGATGGATGAGGAATGAAGAAAATAATGGCCCATTTAGTAGTTTGTCTATTACTTTTATTTTATTAATATTTTTTAAAGGAGTTTTCTATGGAAAATTCTTTTTTTTAAATTAAAATGTCTATATATATTATTGTAAACATAACAAAAATGAACATCAAAATATTTATGACGAAATAAACAAAGTGAATTGCAGTGCAATTTGACGGTTACAATGACTTTTAATTTATTTTTTTCGCCTATTGTCGTTTTTTTAATTATTATACTTGGAACACGTAGCTTGCATTATATTGTGAAAAATAATTTTACTTTAACGGTATCGAGATGATGTAACTTTTCAATTAACGAGTTTGACGTCGACGTTTTTAACGAGGAAAGTTTTAACAAGTACGTATAATATCGAAAATGTATGGAAAACCAATACAACGTATAGGAATTTCATCTTTTTTATTTTCGCTGAAAAGTTTCATAAGAATTTCCACATCTAGTGTTATAAAAACAGCCTTTAAAAAATCCTCGATATCTGAAATTTCAAAATCGTTTTTAAAATTCCAAACTTTTGCCGAATAATTTTTTTTCTTGTTAATAACTGTTTTGATTTATTATTATTTTTTGATAAATCTCCTTAGTATCCTCAATGACATTGATTTCTTCATATTTTTCTCTTGTCGTTTCTTCCAATTCTAATCCAATAAAACATCTGTTTGTAAATATATGTGTAATGCGTTCATAAGAAGCAACACGTATTGCCATTATATTTTCTATGGTACTTCTGTATCATAATGAGATCTGGATGTCCGTTACGGCCCTGAAATTCTCAGCACAGAAGATAATTTAGTGGATATCTTCCTCCTACTCGGTGGTGTCCTAGCGGTTTCGTTGATAAGCGAAGCGGTGAGATTCATCTAGGCGTACATCGAGATGACAGATACTCTATCACGGTAGCCGTCAACTCCGCCGGCCCTGTATTTATCTGTAAGGCAATTGACGTCAAGCAATCCGATGCAGTAGCAGCAGCAGCACGTATATTACATACGGGAAGAGGTTGGCGGTTCGATAGCTTCGACACACGCGACTATCGTCGCCTCGATCTTTTCTCGTTTCGATCGCCGTCAATATTCAACTATTTAGCTTACGAGATCGCTTGCATTATTAAGGGCAAAAACGAACTATGGTAATCCATCTACAGTTCACATTTCCTCTCACAAAAACGTTGCTGTACATTCAGTTTCTTCTAGCCTTAAAGACTTAACCTATCTAGACATTATTTACGTTGACCTTACATAAGTTGACGTCAAACAGGTTGACTTTACAAAAATTGATCTAACACAAGTTGACCTTAAACTGCTTTTATTAAAAATGATCTTACATAAGTAGACCTTGAACGAGTTGTCTTTATAAAAATTCACCTTACACAAAGTAAAAGTTGATCCCAAACAAGTTGACCTTATAACTATTGACCTCAAACAAATTGAGCTGAAACAAGTTAATCTTATAACAATTGACCTCAAACAAGTTGATCTTATAACAATTGACGTCAAACAAGTTGACCTTATAACAATTGACCTCCAACAAGTTGACCTTATAACAATTAACCTCAAGCAAGTTGACCTTATAACTATTGACCTCAAGCAAGTTGACCTTATAACAATTGACCTCAAACAAGTTGACCTTATAACAATTGGCCTCCAACAAGTTGACCTCAAACAAGTTGACCTTATAACAATTGACCTCCAACAAGTTGACTTTACAACAATTAACCTCAAGCAAGTTGACCTTATAACAATTGACCTCAAACAAGGTGATCTTATAATAACTGACCTCAAACAAGTTGGCCTTATAACAATCGACCTCCAACAATTCGACCTTATAACAATTAACCGCAAGCAAGTTGACCTTATAACCATTGACGTCAAACAAGTTGACCTTATAATAATTGACCTCAAACAAGTTGACCTTATAACAATTAACCTCAAGCAAGTTGACCTTATAACAATTGACCTCAAGCAAGTTGACCTTATAACAATTGACCTCAAACAAGTTGACCTTATAACAATTGACCTCGAACAAGTTGACCTCAAACAAGTTGACCTTATAACAATTGACCTCCAACAAGTTGACTTTACAACAATTAACCTCAAGCAAGTTGACCTTATAACAATTGACCTCAAACAAGGTGATCTTATAATAACTGACCTCAAACAAGTTGACCTTATAACAATCGACCTCAAACAATTCGACCTTATAACAATTAACCGCAAGCAAGTTGACCTTATAACCATTGACCTCAAACAAGTTGACCTTATAATAATTGACCTCAAACAAGTTGACGTTGTGACAAATGACCTTATAACAATTGACCTCAAATAAGATGACCTTATAAAAATTGACTTTACATTAGTTGACCTTCATTAGTCGATCTTATAAAAACTGACCTTACAAATGTTGACCTTATAAAAGCTGACCTCATATAAGTTTACCATGTATAAATTGACCTTACATAAGTTAACATTTATGTATATAATCTGTTCAGGAGAAAAGAAGTTTGTCGAAAGTATCCGAAAAGTGTATTACTCATTCAAGTGAGCAACACTTCTGGATGGAAATTCGAAAAATTTTCCTCTGCACATCGAATTGTCGAATAAACGGAAGCATGACGTACATACTAATATATATAGGGTATATTAAACTTATGTGCTCTATTCGCGTTGCGTTCCCAAGCACAGGCATAGGCTGTCGAAATAATCCTCTGCGCTTCGTCAAGGAACTTCCGCGTAGGTACATATCGAGAGAGCGCGGATCTTCGTTGGCTCGTATCGTCGCTCATTTCCCGTACAGTAATATTCAATGAAATGTGGAAACGAAATGTGCCCCGAGACAGCGCGAAACGCCTTTTTTTTAAACGCCCGCTGGTGGCACGCGACGATCTCTCGGCTCTCTTGCACACACAAGTTCTATCTCAGGAATCGTTATGTCCCACGATTCCTCCAACTTCGATGTATATTTTCGGCTCGGCTCGAACACACGCGAGCTTCGACTATAATATGTATGTACGTTGAGCGTGCGTCATAATTAAAGGAGAGCTAGCCCCGGACTTGTTGTAGCACAGCAAGCCGGATCAGATCAAATTTCCCGTGTGGATCGACGTACTACGTACGTACGTTTATATATATATACATATAAATATATATACAACGCATGCGACATGAACGACGCACGGCTATCGGGAATTCGCTCGTCGAGAAGAATGACTTGCGCGGCCGATCTTCAACGCCGATGTCTCTGGCACGTCAAGATCACGAGCCCAGCCGTTTTTTTTTCCTTCTTCGACGCGTCATCACCTTGAAACAATAGAAACAAACTATCCATGTTGCACACGACGAATCATTCAGCGTTGTGAAAAATTTGTAAATTTTTTGTGATTTCCTGGCATTTTAGTATACTTAATGGAAAAATGTTTTTTTTTTTGTGAAATCAATTTTTTTATTTTTTTGAAAATTAGGAATGTTTTGGAAAATTATTGAAAATTTGTGAATTTAGGATAATGAAATCAGCAACAAAAAAAACCTTATTTTATATTTAACTGTCAATCTTCTAGGAATTCTTATAAAAGTACTGCCTTAATAGACACCTTAAAAAACCATAAAAGCGTTTAGCATCGTAAACAATTTTGGAATTGGATTTTTGTTGATTTGCTGAAACTTTAATATACTTGATGGAAAATTGTATTATTTGTTGTAGTGAAATCTATTTTTTTTTTTTTTTTTGAAAATTCGGTATATTTATAAATTAGAGAAAAAAAATGTCTTGGAAAATTATTAAAAATTCGTGAATTCAGTATATAGTTAGGATAACGGAATCAGTAAAAAAAACCGTTATATTATATTTAACTCCAATGTTACAGTTATTCTCATGAAAGTACCTTAATAATCGTCTTAAAACAATAGAATCAAACTATGCATTTCGCACATGAAAAATCGTTTAGCGTTGGGAAAAATTTTGCAATTTGGTTTTTTATTGTTTTGTTGGAACTTTAACATATTTGATGGAAAAATGAATTTTTTTCTCTTGTAAAATCAATTCCCAAATACTCGAAATATTTATAAACAATTTAAAAAAATAGTTTTTGGAAAAGTCATGAATTGGCTATATATTTTCGTATATCGGTTAAATATTCAATGTTAAAAGTTTGGATATAAAGGGTTTAGCGTTGGGAAAAATTTTGGAATTTGGTTTTTTATTGTTTTGCTGGAACTTTAAAATATTTAATGGAAAAATGATTTTTTTTCTTGTAAAATCAGTTCCCAAATACTCGAAATATTTATAAACAATTTAAAAAAACTGTTTTGGGAAAAGTCACGAATTTGGTATATATTTTCGTATATCGGTTAGATATTCAAGGTTAAAAGTTTGGATATAAAGCGACAGTTTCATGAAAACAGACTTGATCATTTTGGATAACGGAATCAGCAAAAAAAAAAAATAATATATTACATTTAGCTATCAATCTTATAGTCATTTTAATGAAAGTACTATCTTAATCGTTAAAAGTAAATATATGTTTGTAATACGCGACCGGGTGAGGCTGTATTTTTAATTACAAAGCTGTACACATTTATTTTGTATCGACGATTGCGGCGACCTACCTCAACGTCACCTTCACGACCTACGTCAGTTCTCACAACTACAAATTAATTCTTTCAATAAATTATAGATTATTGGCATTTCAATTTCAATTATTTGTTTTGTTTTACGAGCTAAAAAAGAAAAATAAGTAGTAACGTATCTTCTCCTCTTATCTCAAGGTTAAAAAAAAATTGACCTTAAGCAGCTGAATATTTTCCAGCGTGTAAATATCTTTATGAGGGAATAAACGAGGTAAAAATCAACATATAACAATCAACGGATGTCCTTAGACACGTAGAAAAATATAATAATGATTCCATGTCGAAAATCACTGCAAAATCACGCGTGCGGTTTAAAATTGAAAATCTCGTTTATCATCATGACAAAAATCAATATTTTTTCAATGAATAACGGAATCACGGTTTACCAAAGCCCGTGTGGAAATTCCAACTCGCCATAACCTAGAAATCGACTAGTTTTCTTATTTTCTGTACAAGATCTAGGTCGGAAAACTAGCTAGATTCGAGCGCTATGTGTAATTTCTCGTTGTCTAGTCGTTGTACAGAAAAGCTGTCTAAAATCTGGCTAAGATTCTATTAATTCGCCCAGTAAACTTAGCTAGTGATTAGCCAGTACGGAAATCGGTTAACCCTATAGCATAAAATTGACTAGGTGCTAGACCGGATTTCTCTATTGAACCCAGATATCGATTAAATAGCCTAGGATAAATAAAAAACAGAATTAATATAAACCGTCATTTATTGCATCAGCACGTAACAGGGAAGCTGTTTAACACTATTTAAACAGGGAACACTATTTATTAACGAACGTAATCACTTTTTCATTAATAATCAAATATCTCGATAAGGCCTATCGCAAAAAACAAAAAAATATAAATTCTTTCGCGTCGTACAAAACAAAAAAAATCGTAGTCCTGTAGAACGTATTTTTTGGTTCCTTTCACGAACATGCATGTGCCACTCTACATAACAATAACTCGCTGCGCAGCGTTTCACGACTAGACCCTGTATCGGAATCTCCTTGTAGCGGAAAACGCCCGCGTAGCGCCAAATACAAATATTCGAGTAAAACTAGATTGACACTAGATGGCCTCGGCATCTATACGTGGATGCTAGAAATATTATGTCTAGCCTCTGGTCAGGTAAGCTGTGCCATGAAAGCTAGATAGACCCTAGATGGCCTGGGCATCTGTACGTGTATGCTATAGGATAGAAGTAGCGGTTGTGGCCACTTTAAGAATTTTCTCATTTTCAAGTACTTGTGATTGGGACCAAATATCATAAAACTGTTTTGGACCTATTACAGAGTTGCTATTTTGCAACAATTCATTATAAGTTATTTAAAAAACTGATTTATTGTCAAATTTCCTTTGAAATAATTAAAAAATATGTGTAATGCTTTGAAAAATAAGATAAGAACAAGATTCTGTATTTTGTTCCATAATTTTTTATGAAATTTTATTTTGATTGTACTTTTTGTAGTTATTTCAAAGTTCAAGGATTCTTTTAATAAAGACTATTATGGCATTATTATATAGGGTAGAAGTACCGGTTGTGGCCACTTTAAGAATTTTCCCATTTTCAAGTACTTGTGATTGGGACCAAATATCATAAAACTGTTTTGGACCAATACTTTTCATATCTAAGAAGAATATAATTTCAGATTTCTGGCATTAAAATCTTCATATGTATCGAGAAAACACTGGAAAATAGAAAAAAGTAGGAGCATAGCCATTTCACCAGTTCTGGCCACCTATGCACCGGTTTTGGCCACAGTAATGTACCGGTTTTGGCCATGCTTAAAATTAGAATAACTCAATATTCATTGCACTTGAAACATTTTTTAAGGTGTGTTTAATAAATCAAAATCGTATTCTTATGAAAGCATTCAATTGCTCTACACGAAAATGTCTTTAAAGCACAGATGCCATCTGTGAACCTAACTAACCTTTTTTGACATTCGTCTCCTTCGTTTTGCACTTTTTCGTAGCAGCTTTCTTTGTCACAAATAGTCATACATTATATTAATGTTTTAGTCTTTACACTTTTATTTTTACTTTTACCAGAGTTCTTTCAGAAAGTAGATTTTCGCATTGAATAATGATGGGAATCTTCAACATGAAAGGTGTTCCACCGCTTTACCTTCTTTTTTACTATACATTTCTAAGGATATATTTTTCTTAGCGTTTTTTCGTTTTTTTGTTTCTTCTTTACGAATTTATGAATTGATTGTGTAATAATTAACGAAAAATTAATGATTATATTATCATGGCCATATCCGGGGCAACATGCTTATTCCATGTACCAGTTGTGGCCATCGTATTTTTTATAAATGTATAGCTTTATTTCAAACTTTTAGTACATCAACATTTGCAGTGATGACTCTTAAGATTGATATGTGCAAAGCTGCATGCAATTCGCCAACTATATAATCCGAATATGTATCTAGAGCTTTCGTCAAAATCTTGTCGAATTCCGTAAGGAGTTGACAATTTGATGAATCAGCTGATGATACTTTAATTACTGACAGAGTACTTTTTGTAATGGAGACGAACGGACGTCAAAATGACGATAAATGTTTCCAAAATACACAACGTTATGAAAAATTATGATTAAATACAGGTACAGAATTAAAATAGCCACGAAAAACGTATTTAAGTGTAGGGGTGGCCACAACCGGTACTTCTACCCTAGATATATTATGTCTAGCCTCTGGTCAGGTAAGCTGTGCCACGAAAGCTAGATAGATCCTAGATGGCTTGGGCATCTATACATGTATGCTAGATATATTATGTCTAGCCTCTGGTCAGGTAAGCTGTGCCATGAAAGCTAGACAGATCCTAGATAGATATGCTATCTATCAGTGCATTCTGGCTAGATTATGTCTAGTCCCACTACAGAAAAACTTGATAGAAAAAACTAGCTAGACACTAGGTTCAAACTAGTTTTTCCCCAGCAGATTTCCACACGGGAGCTTATAAAGTGATGTTTCTAAAAATCACGGCTGAAATCACCCTATAAGACACTTTGTTAATTTAATTAATTAAATAACAATCCAGCGAACCTGCACAGCATTATTGTATCATTTAAAACTATCCGGTTAAATTTTAAAAAAAGTATGCAAAGTAGAATCTTGCACATTGCTTCCTCATTCTTTTTCGCTTCTTACAAAGCCGCCTCTACACTGAGAGAAGAGTTTATCAACAGTTAACAAATGTTGGTTAGATATGGCGAAATGGACCATTTAGTTATTCTTACTGAATCTCACTTGAGTCAAATAAGATTTGTTAACTATCAACAAATGTCAGCGAGCTTCATTTGCGGCAAGCAAATTTTATTTACCTCAAGTGAGATTCAATAAAAATAACTAAATGGTTCATTTCGCCATATTTAATCAAGATTTGTTAACTGTTAATTAAATGTTAACAAACTTTTCTCTCAGTCTATGAGGAAGTTTCTTTATTTTATTTTTGGTTTCCTCATAGAGGAAGCGTTGCGAACGATGAAAATTATTGACGAAGTTGATGATTTCTTACGTTTTACGAAATATAAAACTTTGCAAACATTATTTGGCTTAATAAAACTTAAGAAAAAAAGTCACGTGGTCTTATTAAATAATATTATATCCGAGGGTTTGCAGCACTTAAATTAGTCCAATATTTTGGTTTCACAAAATCATTACAAATAAACTGGGTGAAGTATAGTCTACAAAGAACTAAACAAAAAAATCTTCGCCACGGCATGGCATTTATGAAATAGGGTAAAAAAAATTAGACAATGATAAACAAAAACCCTTAGGTACAGTCTTAAATTACTAACTGACTACTTACCTATTTCTACCTAACATGATGTTATGATATATATTAATTCGGAGATTTATAAATTGGTTCACATATTTTCAAGCAATAACTTTGAATTATGCAGCTTCGGAGCTGTTTTTTTTTTCAAATAATAACCAATCTTAAGCAATTTATGTTTTTAATAGCAATTAATCGATTGCTTACTCGTTTTCAATTCTCGGGATTTTCCAAAAATTCGGAAATAGGATTTTTCGCAATTAAGATAATCCATAACTCTCACATCTCAAAATGGCGGGAATTTCCAGGTTTTAAACGTAATATAAGGAAACTTCCGGTCCAGCCACAGAATAAAAGAATTTTTTTTGTTGACGTCTAATTTGTTAATTAATTTTTCTACAATTTTTTTGATAACTGGTTAGCAAATTTGTTAATCAATATTTCCAGTAATTAATCGATAACTCATTAATTGCACAAAATCAATATTCTTAATATCTTCAATGTCATTAATTTTTTCAGATTGATTTCTGTTTCCGAAGTACGAAAACTCAGTTACAATAAAACTTTCCGTCGATACTGTACATGTAAAACTTCCTTAAGCCGACCTACCTCAAGAGCTCCCAAGAACTCATTCTTTCAATAATTTACATATTTATCAAATTTTTTATTTGTTTTATTTTACGTGCACAATATTTGCTTTTTTTATCTCAAGGTCAAATAATAATCAACCTTAATGGGTTTGGTTTTCTAAATCGAGACTTCGTGAGAGCTTAAGAAATGTAAATAACAATCAACGAACTTCCGTGTTTGTTTCCAACTCCCGATATCTTCGAAAGGTCACGAACAGGATTTTTCACAATAGAATCGAAACCCTAAATCTCGCTCCGAACGTGGGAGCGGGAATTTCCAGGCTTCGAGCGAGATAAAAGGAAAACTTTAGGTACAGCCACAGAATCAAAGAGATTTAAAAAAAAAAAAATAGTCTCCAATTTGTTATTAAATATTTTTATTAATTTATCGATAACTCATTAATTATACATAATCAATATTCTTAATAACTTTCGGTTAAGACTGTACATAATGATCAACATGTACATGTAAATCGTCCTTAATCCGACCTTTATATACACACACAATTTGAAAGGTCAATTTTCACAATCTCAAGGTCAAGTAATAATCAACCTTAACGGGTTGATTTATTTTTTATCGAGTCTTAGTGAGAGCTTAAGAAATATAAATAACAATCAACGGACTTCCGTCCTTATTTCCAAATTCCGATATCTCAAGATTCGATAACAGGATTTTGCAGAATAGAATCGAAACTCTAAATATCGCTCCGAACGTGGGAGCGGGAATTTCCAGGTTTCGAGTGAGATAAAAGGAAAACTTTAGGTACAGCCACTGAATCAAAGAGATGAAAAAAAAAAATAGTCTCCAATTTGTCATTAAATATATTTATTAATTTATCGATAACTCATTAATTATACACTGTTTGAAAAGATTGGAAGTTTTTATCCATAAACTCGTCATCGAAATTTAATATTCAATTGTGGTATAAAATTCAAGTACTTTTACTGTTATATTAAAGTAAATTATTAAATGTGCTGCATCATACATTAATTTTACATTACACTTGTATACTAAATTTAATATACTAGTTTATGAAAAAAAACTTCCAGTAAAAGTACACTAAATTTCAAGTAGATTTTTTTACAGTGTACATAATCAAAATTCGTAATATCTATTCTTCATAACTTTTGATTAAAACTGTAGATGTAAATCGTCCTTAATCCGACCTACCTCAAGAGCTCCCACAATAATTTATTGTGTGTGGTATTTAAATTATTCTTCAATAATTTATAGACATCAAAGCACAATTATACACAAATTGAAAGGCCAGTTGTCACAATCTCAAGGTCAAATAATAATCAGCTTTAATGGGTTTATTTTTTTTTTCTTCGAGTCTTAGTGAGAACTTAAGAAATGTAAATAACAATCAACGAACTTCCGTGTTTGTTTTCAACTCCCGATATCTCCGAAAGGTCAGGAACGGGATTTTGTATAATAGAATCGAAACTCTAAATCTCGCTCCGAACGTGGGAGCGGAAATTTTCAGGTTTCGAGAGAGATAAAAAGAAACCTTTAAGTACAGCCACAGAATCAGAGATAAAAAAAAACAAAAAATTGTCTCCAATTTGTTATTAAATATTTTTATTAATTTATCAATAACTCATTAATTATACATAATCAAAATTCTTAACATTTCTATTCTTCATAACTTTTGATTAAAACTGTATATATAAATCGTCCTTAATCCGACCTACCTCAAGAGCTCCTACAATAATTTATAAACATCAATGCACAATTATACATAAATTGAAAGGCCATTTGTCACAATCTCAAGGTCAAATAATAATCAGCTTTAATGGGTTTATTTTTTTTTCTTCGAATCTTAGTGAGAGCTTAAGAAATGTAAATAACAATCAACGAACTTCCGTGTTTGTTTTCAACTCTCGATATCTCCGAAAGGTCAAGAACAGGATTTTGTACAATAGAATCGAAACTCTAAATCTCGCTCCGAACGTGGGAGCGAGAATTTTCAGGTTTCGAGAGAGATAAAAGGAAACCTTTAAGGACAGCCACAGAATCAAAAAGATTTTAAAAAAAATTGTCTCCAATTTGTTATTAAATATTTTTATCAATTTATCGATAACTCATTAATTATACATAATCAAAATTCTTAACATCTATTCTTCATAGCTTTTAATTAAAACTGTATATATAAATCGTCCTTAATCCGACCTACCTCAAGAACTCCTACAATAATTTATAAACATCAAAGCACAATTATACATAAATTGAAAGGCCATTTGTCACAATCTCAAGGTCAAATAATAATCAGCTTTAATGGGTTTATTTTTTTTTTTCTTCGAATCTTAGTGAGAGCTTAAGAAATGTAAATAACAATCAACGAACTTCCGTGTTTGTTTTCAACTCTCGATATCTCCGAAAACTCAGGAACGGGATTTTGTACAATAGAATCGAAACTCTAAATCTCGCTCCGAGCGTGGGAGCGGGAATTTTCAGGTTTCGAGAGAGATAAAAGGAAACCTTGAAGGACAGCCACAGAATCAAAAAGATTTAAAAAAAAATTGTCTCCAATTTGTTAGTAAATATTTTTATTAATTTATCGATAACTCATTAATTATACATAATCAAAATTCTTAACATCTATTCTTCATAACTTTTGATTAAAACTGTATATATAAATCGTCCTTAATCCGACCTACCTCAAGAGCTCCTACAATAATTTATAAACATCAAAGCACAATTATACATAAATTGAAAGGCCATTTGTCACAATCTCAAGGTCAAATAATAATCAGCTTTAATGGGTTTTTTTTTCTTTCTTCGAGTCTTACTGAGAGCTTAAGAAATGTAAATAACAATCAACGAACTTCCGTGTTTGTTTTCAACTCCCGATATCTCCGAAAGGTCAGGTATAGGATTTTGTACAATAGAATCGAAACTCTAAATCACGCTATGTACGTGGGAGCGGGAATTTCCAGGTTCCGAGCGAGATAAAAGGAAAAGTTTAGGGACAAGGGTGGTTCGCCTAGCCCGGGTACCGTATATTCTACCTCGGACCTGCTTGACGTCATCGAATGACGTCAATCCCGGACCCCTCCAGATCCCTGTCCCCTCCCCTTACTTACGCCCGTTTCTGTCTCGTGTCAACTCGAGAACGTAGCGCGCGCCGTCTACACTCCGAAAGTGCCCACGAAATCCAATAAACTTTGAGGCGGCTCAAAGAAATGACATATTACACGTATACACACTAAATATATATATATATATATATATATATATATATATATATATATAAAGGTAACAAGAAAATTCCTTGTGTTATTTAAACCGATGAAAATTTCCGCCAGAAAACCATGAAAATAAATAAATAAATAAAGGCTGAGGAATGGTCATTGCGTATTCCACTGTTGGCTTTAGCTCTTGATATTTTCTTTACATTACAACGTCTGAAAGGTGCACGTGCGACTTAGCCGAGAGTGATTGATCTGTGTCGATTCAAGGGCTATACAACACATTCTCCATCAGTTCTGACACTTTTCTTTTTCGAAACTTATTGTTTGCTCGTAACTAAATGGGTTTTTTTATACCCTTTCAAATTACTTTAAGGATTCTTTTTTTTTTGGATTTTTTTAAATGTTAAATAATAACAGTTTTTAAAAATAAAAATTGAAATTTAAAATAAAATAATAAATATTATGCTTTGTTTTTTTATACCCTTTGAAATTACTTCAAGGATTTTTTTGGATTTGTTTGAATATTAAATAATACAAAATTTAGTTGAGTTAAATTGAAATTTGAAATTTCTAAAAAAAAATATTTGCTGATTATCATTATTGTTATTTAGTAACTTGACGATAGGAAAACGGACAACAAAATGGCGGATACAAAAAAAAATTTGAAAACACCGGTCGTTTAAAAGAAATTCAATTCCAAATACTTTTTGCAGAAGAAATTTTTTTTTTTCACTAAATCAGACAGCGTTAATTTTGCTTTTACTCTTATAAAACCTACAGGAATTATATTCAAGCAATACATTCTTTTTTTTTGCAAGATCGATTTTGGATGTAATCGATATTTTTTCTCATATCGATTGATAACTTTTTGAAAAAAAAATATATACGTATTTTTAAATCAAAAGATTCACTAGTTCCAAGTTACATAAATAAGTGAGAAATAATGCAACTCCGAAAAAAAATAGTTTCAAACATTTTTCATAAATGATGAAAAGTTTATTTTTGAGGAATACTAAAATATGTCCAATTATGAGTAATATCGTAGGGAGTTAAAAAAAAGTGGCTGAACTTACATGGAATGCATTATATAGGTCCTTCTGGACGTCAGAATAGAAACTACAAATGATGACCTTATGTATTACTATTCAATGTCAATATTCTTTTTTAACGATGGCTTGATTTAAGCTCGTCGTACAAGAAACAATATGGCGTTGAATCTTATCAACATGCTTGTCCTTATCACTTTGTCGTCATCGGCTAGAGACAACTATTTGCTGAGTAGCTTTGCAGTCCTCCCGAAAGCGATTATTTGGTATCGCACCGATCAATGAGCGGTCTTGTACTTGATGTTTTTAAAGAAGGCCTTTCTTTATACAATTGGGACATAAGATAAATCTAATAGTGCATAGAAATACCTCAAGCTATAGAAAATATTTATTTACGTATAATCATGTTCGTGGTTATTAGATACAAAGATAAAAATAATATCGCGTGGCGGAAAATTGCGGTCTTCATTTGCGGTTATAAGACTATAAGTAAAAATTAAAATCAAGAGTTTTTATTCACACTTGGATAAAAATTCACTACGGAAAAGCAGATTTTTTTTTTAAATTCCATTGCTGACTAAATTGTTTTTCATTTAATTAATTTTATTTCCAAAAATAGCTGTGATTATCAGCCACAAAATCATTACTAATTTTACGTGACAATAAAGAGAAAAAATAATAATCTATTTGAAATAAATCGATCAATATCGAAATCGATTAATAATCGCGATAATTATTGGGCCAAACGAGTTTGATTATCGAATTATAATCTCGCGAGTCATTCGATTATCATTTGCTTGCATCATATTTTTAATCAAGTGGGCGAATACAAAAATTAGTAATCGATTTGCCATCAATCGATCAATATAAAAAACGACTAATAATCTCGATAATTCTTTGTATTATCGATTTGCGATAAATCGATCAATATCAAAAACGACTAATAATCTCGATAATTATTTGTCGAAACAAGTTCGATTATCGAATAATCAAATGATACACTCATCAGCAAATACAAAAATAAATAATCGATTTGCGATAAACCGATCAATCTAAAAAACGATTAATATTCTCGATAATTCTTTGTATAATCGATTTGCGATAAATCGATCAATATAAAAAACGACTAATAATCTCGATAATTATTTGTCGAAACAAGTTCGATTATCGAATAATCAAATGATACACTCATCAGCAAATACAAAAATAAATAATCGATTTGCGATAAACCGATCAATCTAAAAAACGACTAATATTCTCGATAATTCTTTGTATAATCGATTTGCGATAAATCGATCAATATCAAAAACGACTAATAATCTCGATAATTATTTGTCGAAACGAGTTCGATTATCGAATAATCAAATGATACACTCATCAGCAAATACAAAAATGAATAATCGATTTGCGATAAACCGATCAATCTAAAAAACGACTAATATTCTCGATAATTCTTTGCACAATCGATTTGCGATAAATCGATCAATATCAAAAAACGACTGATAATCTCGATAATTCATTGTCAAAAATACTTCGATTATCGAACAATCGAATCCGAGTCGAACACTCGCGATTAATTCGATTATCATTCGTTTGCTGCCAATTTCAAATCACGCGGGCAAAAGAATATCTAAAGCGCACATAAGAGTTCCAGTAGCGGCGACGCCGTCTACTACAATCACGTCTCAACTAAATACTGTATTATATATTGTTTGTAAAATACCACCGTCGGTAAACCGAATCATATGATAGGATGAAAATTTGCACATGTAAAATCTGATCGTTTTTTACCTTGTAATGAAGTACCGACGACGCTCTTATCTTCCAGGCGTCTCGTCAGTATTACACGAGACGAGAAGTCTGTAGTGTACAAAAACGCACAATGGCATTAAGCAGCACGATAGCATCGTTGCCATATTTCGCAGCTGGGCCTATAGTCAAAGGGTTTGGTAGAGGATCTGCAGCCCTTGGTATACCCACAGGTATATTATTATTATTGTTTTTTTTTAAATTTAAAAAATATGTACTTCGCAAGACTATTGGCTTAGGCTGTTGTACGATCTATTGATCGACCAATTAACCGATAATCAACCAATGAATATGTATGCGCTCTCCATTGTACCGACAAAACGAACGTCACGACTTAATACCGATGAGTTGCATAAGTTAAACGAACTAAGTATACGTGTGCTTTTGCACTGCCAGTCCACATGACTAGATTACTCATCACCTACTGGCACTATCGCTATCGCTCTATAACTACTTACTCACCACTCGTTTCTGACTAACACACGGAGTGTCTTTATGTTATATATTTACAGCCAATTTTCCTGAGGATGTCGTCGACCGTTTGCCGGAAGATTTTGCCGCCGGAATTTATTACGGGTGGGCGGCTCTTGACGGAGATATTTATAAAATGGTCATGAGCGTCGGATGGAATCCGTTTTATAAAAATGAGAAAAAAACTATGGTAAAGCGGCTCGTAAATTAGAGATGTATATGGGGCGTTTCAAGTAAAATTGATCAATGTTTGACAGCATATTTTATTTTTTATTTATTTTTGGCCCAAAAACGGTCTTTTTATATCTCGTCGTCGGCTTTGTCAATGTTAAAAGGAAAAAAAATAGTTGATAACGAAAAATTCGAAAAAAATTCGAAAAATTTGGATTTTTTTTTCGATGTTAAAAATACTTCTTTTTAAATGATTTCAATGGAAAAAGACTATGGTACATAGTTATATAACTATATACAAATTTTTTCCGCATTTTAATGCATACTGAAGTGATATATTCAATTTGAATACGAAAATTGCATTTAAAACTTTTTTTCTGTCAATTAAGCGATTTAATTATTGACAATATTATTTTTAAAAGATAAAAAAAAATACTATGGATTATTAATAGGATATATGACAGTGAAATAGGAACAAGTCAAATTAAAAATATGAACGGTCAAATTTTTTTCGAGTTGACTTTGAATGCCCAATATATAAAAATAATAATATATTTAATTCCATCAAAATTTTAGGCGTTTGGAAAAATGATCTGCGAAAAATCGACTACTATGAAAATAGAAATAATTTTAATTATGAATAATAATAATGCCGAAGTTTATTAACAAATTGATAAAAACGACGAATTCTTGAGAATTGCAATAAAAACATTTCTTTTCCTTATAAAGTGAATTATCGGATTTTTCTAAAATACATTGAATTTTATAACTTCTGTTTTCAACTATTTTTGTCGATTTTTATGTAGTTGACTTTGAATGCCCAATATATAAAAATAATAATATATTTAATTCGATCACAATTTTAGGCGTTTGGAAAAATGATCTGCGAAAAATCAACTACTATGAAAATAGAAATAATTTTAATTATGAATAATAATAATGCCGAAAGTTATTAACAAATTGGTAAAAACGACGAATTGTTGAGAATTGCGATAAAAAAATTTCTTTTCCCTATGAAATGAATTATCGGATTTTTCTAAAATACATTGAATTTTATAACTTCTGTTTTCAACTATTTTTGTCGATTTTTATCGAGTTGACTTTGAATGCCCAATATATAAAAATAATAATATATTTAATTCGATCAAAATTTTAGGCGTTTGGAAAAATGATCTGCGAAAAATCAACTACTATGAAAATAGAAATAATTTTAATTATGAATAATAATAATGCCGAAAGTTATTAACAAATTGGTAAAAACGACGAATTGTTGAGAATTGCGATAAAAAAATTTCTTTTCCTTATGAAGTGAATTATTGGATTTTTCTAAAATACATTGAATTTTATAACTTCTGTTTTCAACTATTTTTGTCGATTTTTTTCGAGTTGACTTTGAATGCCCAATATATAAAAATAATATATTTCATTCGATCAAAATTTTAGGCGTTTGGAAAAATGATCTGCGAAAAATCAACTGCTATGAAAATAGAAATAATTTTAATTATGAATAATAATAATGCCGAAAGTTATTAACAAATTGGTAAAAAAGACGAATTGTTGAGAATTGCGATTAAAAATTTCTATTCCTTATGAAGTGAATTATTGGATTTTTCTAAAATACATTGAATTTTATAACTTCTGTTTTCAACTATTTTTGTCGATTTTTATGTAGTTGACTTTGAATGCCCAATATATAAAAATAATAATATATTTAATTCGATCAAAATTTTAGGCGTTCGGAAAAATGATCTGCGAAAAATCAACTGCTATGAAAATAGAAATAATTTTAATTATGAATAATAATAATGCCGAAAGTTATTAACAAATTGGTAAAAACGACGAATTGTTGAGAATTGTAATAAAAACATTTCTTTTCCTTATAAGGTGAATTATCGGATTTTTCTAAAATACATTGAATTTTATAACTTCTGTTTTCAACTATTTTTGTCGATTTTTATCGAGTTGACGTTGAATGCCGAATATATAAAAGCAATAATATATTTAATTCCATCAAAATTTTAGGCGTTTGGAAAAATGATCCGCGAAAAATCGACTACTATGAAAATGGAAATAATTTTAATTATGAATAATAATAATGCCGAAAGTTATTAACAAATTGGTAACAACGACGAATTGTTGAGAATTGTAATAAAAACATTTCTTTTCCTTATAAGGTGAATTATCGGATTTTTCTAAAATACATTGAATTTTATAACTTCTGTTTTAAACTATTTTCATAATATTTCTTTCTGCGAAAATGTATTTTTTAATTCGCGATTCATTATTTTTTTCAAATTTGAAAATTAAATTTTGGGATTGCTATAAAATTGTGTACAAGAATCATGTACTTTCGGACAAATCAGAAAATTTATTTTCCAAGGTCATAAATTAATTTTCCTTTCGACTTTTCTAAGCAATTTAATTTTCTACTAATTTATTTATAATTTTTTAGTCCGAGTATTATCTAAAATAAAGGTTCATGCTAAAAAGAAATTGTTTTATATTTTAGGAAACTCACATACTTCACAAGTTTCCCGGGGATTTGCACGGCAAATACCTTCGAATAGTTATCACAGGATATATACGACCGGAAAGAGATTTTTCTTCAGTTGGTGAGTGAAAATCGTAGTAAACATGATTTTTAAATGACTTCTTGCTAAATTCTGACGCGATATGAATTTTTATAGAGGATTTGATTAAAGCAATACAAAATGATATTGCGGTCGCTGATCAACGCTTGGACGAGGCTGCGATGGCGGAATACCAAAATCACGCATATTTGAGGGAACAAAGTTCGGAACCCGCTTAATTAAATCAATTTTAGTAATTCTCTATTATAAAACTATGTTTTTTCAATATGTTATAAGCTCCTGATAAATCCGCATTCCTCGAATAAAAATAATTTCATAATCACGAAGCTTTTATAGACAAATTTATACTTATATAAGTAGATAAATCTATATACTTTAATACAGACTCTGCTGGAGTCAACTTTTCGCAGAGAAAAGCAATGAGAATATTTCTCTGAAAAATGATAACCGGCAAGTTTCAGAGATTTTCAAATATTTTCATCTGAATTTCGCTCATATTTTCTGAATATGCTCAGTAAACGACATCCACAAACTTTTCCCGAAAAAAAAATACTGTTTCCTTTCCGTCAGAGAAAAAATTGATTGAAATTCTTAAGAAAAATAATTCAGTGGCATGTGTAAAGAAAATCAAAGATTTTCATACATGTTTAGAATAATCAGCTGAGAAAATGGGATATTTTCAGAAAACATCGAACTCGAAGGACGCGGAAAGTAGTTGGAAAAATTGTCATAAAAATTTATGACGATTTTCAGTTATTTTTCAATTTTTCACATTTACAAATTGGAAAATTGTTATAATTTAGGTTTTCAGCATTCGTTTCATTCCCGCGATTTTTAGATTTTTTCAAATTTGGTTTCTCGAGAGATTCCCACCACGTAGTTTTTAATTTTCATTGATATTTCAGAGAGTTTCAGAAAAATATTTTCATCAGGTATAGAAAAAAATCGATTAAACTTTCGGGCTATAATTACTAACAAAAACGTTTAATTTATTCCCCTAGAGGTATATCTATATTATTTTACATTCCTGGCGGCGGTGGAGGAGGGGGAGGGGGAGGAAAACGCCATGACAAATTGGGTTGTCGTGGTACCGGCGATTGCCACGGGATATTCATGCCTGGAAATCTACAACGATTCGATTGCGGCGAATAAGGAGAATTTGGCATGTAAGGAATTGGCCCAGGTTGAAAAGAATGAGGCGGCCTGAAAAAAGGCCGGGAATTTCCAGGTGAATGGCGATTGTTAAAGGGTTCGGAATAACCGTAAGGATTTTGCGGTGACCAAGTATTCTCCTGATAAGATTCGGTCGCAGGCGGCCATGAAATGTTTTGATAGGCAGGAGGAAACTGTTGCTGCCATAAATTTGGTTGGTTTCTTTGATTTCTCTGGGTATTTCCAGGCCTGCCTGGCGAATTGTAGTTTTCTTCGGATTTTTTACTTTGGTCTTGTTTGCGGCCGCTGCTCCATGGATGATTTGACTTCCAACCAGGATCTTGACCTAATTAAATTCATTATTTGCAGCGTTATTTGAAATTTGTCACGTATACATATTTTCCGAAAATTTTTAGTTGCAAAATAGTTTTGTTTTACATGTTTTTTAGTGGTTCAGAATACTTTTGAATTATTAGATTTTTTTACATTTTTAGAAAATAAAAAAAAATTCTTTTAATTTTTGGATATTTTGAGACAATTGTAAAATTTTAGGGATTCTTAGAAAATTCTAAAACTTGTAAACATTTTAAAAGAATTCTAAAACTTGTAAACATTTTAAAAGAATTCTAAAATTTTTAGATTTTTGGACAATACTGAAACTAACTTTTATATTTTTTGAAAATTCTAAAGCTTTTAGAATTTTAGACAATTCTGAAATTCCAAAACTTTTAGATTTTTAGAAAATTCTGAAATTCCAAAACTTTTAGATTTTTAGAAAATTCTGAAATTCTAAAACTTTTAGATTTTTAGAAAATTCTAAAATTCTAAAACTTTCAGATTTTTAGAAAATGCTAAAATTCTAAAACTTTCAGATTTTTAGAAAATTCTAAAATTCTAAAACTTTCAGATTTTTAGAAAATTCTGAAATTCTAAAACTTTTAGATTTTTAGAAAATTCTGAATTTCTAAAACTTTTTAAATTTTTAGATTTTTAGAGATTTTTAGGAAATTCTTTTAAAAAATTGATTTTGAGAGATTTTTGTTCGAATGTATTCGTAATAAATTCTTAAACTCGTGTTGACGTCATTTCTGTGGAAAATATTTCAATAGCTCACCTGTTCGCTGTCTTTTTTGTGGAATTTCCTCGGCATTTTTCGCTTTATCATTTTTTTGTTTTTGCTTTAGAGCCGCATAATAGGCGCGTTCTTCTTCGTCGTCCGAAAATTCCGGATGCTCGTCATCACCGAGTTCGTCCGTAGCTTTCATTCTATTAAATACAGAAAAAGTTATGTCCCGTTTTTATTTTTCCCCCTCTTATAATAAATAAAAACAGCAATGAAAAAGTAGGAACGTACTTTAACAAATCTTGTACAAATACAACAGACGTGTATTCCGTATTTGGACAAAAATACGCAGTCATTCCAACTTTAATATCGGATTCTTTGATATGCTCGGTGCTGTTGAAACGCACGCAATAATGAGGATCCGATACTTGACCAAATACATCGAAAATTCGGCCAAGAACTCTTCGACCTCGTTCGACAAACAAAATTGTGTCTAAATTCAAAGTCGGTTTGCCAGGTTTTGGTCGTACGACAACCATTTGCTCGACCATCCAAGCAACCTGTAATAATTGTTTTTTAATAACTTAAGCAGAATTGTAAACACCTAATACTTATAGAAATAATGATGATGGATCAGCTCTATAATTATGATTTTTAAATAATAACATATAGCGATTTTAATACGATGATTAAACTTTGAAATGGCTGCAAAAATTATTATTTTTCAATAAAAATTCACGGTAATCCTTTTGAAAAAATGGAAAAAAATAAGTAATGCATTAAGAAAGTAATGCATTACTTATTTCTTCCATTTTTTCCACTATTTCTTGCAATATTAAAGCGAAAATTAGTATTTTTTTCAGCTATTCAGATGTTTACACTCTATTTTATAATCACTACATATTATTATTATGAAATCATAATTACAAAACAAATTGTACTGTAAACTATATCTCATGAATTAATGGGGATTTACAACTCTGAACTTAAGTAATTCTTTGGTCCTGTTATGAGAAATATTAATTTCAAACGGATGGGAACTAGAAACTTGTATTTTGCTTCCTCATTATTTATAACTTTTTACAAATCTACCTCTATGATATCTGGCTATTATTTTAGTATTAATATATTGTTAGCCATTTAAAGTATTACTTATCTTCTTTTTTGTATTGAGAGTTTATGATTGTTGAGTCTAACAAATTTTTTTTATATTGTACTATAAGGTTTTCCAATACTATATCTTCATTATTAATTTATTTATCCATTTATTTATTTATATAACGCCACTGTTTTATTAATAATAGATTATAAATGGAATTTCAAAAACCTGAAGAAAATTTTGAAAAAAAAAAATTTCACATGAATAGAAATTTCTCTACGTGGAAGAAAAAAATTACCTCTCCCAATGGATCGCAAAGAACTTCAGGAACTGATATTTTCAAGTCTTCGATAGGTGGTAGATCATCAAATTCGCTCTTCGATTCCTTTTCATGAGAAGCCGAAAATCTGCTATTGTTTCTCTCGTTCCTGAAACACAAAACTAAAACTGTAATTTTTCCTCAAAAAAAGCAATTATTATAAATAACAAAAAAAAAAATAAAGAAAAAATGACAAAAAATTACACACTTTTTCTTTGTGAGATTTTTTCTCGAATTTTTCTCTGCCTGATCGCTATCGTCGCTTTCTTCGTCGGAAGATGAATCGCTGCTACTACTACTACTGCTGCTGCTGCTGCTGCTGGAACTATCGCTATCTTCATCTGAAGTTACTGTAACGGTTCTATATTCTTTTGTAATTTGTATTTCCATTTTGTTGGAAACATCCTCAGGATTTTTTTCTACGTTTTCAACTTGTTCGCTTTCTGAATCAGAATTATCATAAGCCAAAGCTATGGAAGATAAAGACGTTATTGTTTTTGCAGTAGTTTTTTCATCGCTCTGAATTTTTTCCACATTTTCTGCACGTTTATCTAAATTTTCTTGATTGGATATTTGCAATTCCGCATTATTTTCCACTTCTTCTATCGAATTAGGCAGAACTTTTGTACTTTCAAGCTTTTTATTATTTTCTATTGTATCATCTTCATTTTTTGATGTTTCGATTGGCAAATTTTTTGATTCTGCAACAATGGCATCAACAATTTCCATTGTTGCCTCATTATTAGATTCTTTATCATCGGTAATCATGGCATTTTTTGTTGCACATGAAACATTTTCATCGATTATGTTTTCTGATTGTTGAACTTCAATTGTTGTTATCGAAGAAGCGTTAGTTTCTATTTTTTCAAATTCGATTTTTTTGTCCGTTATATTGTCGTTAGTTTTCGATATTTCGATTATCGAATTTGCCGTGTGAATATTTTCAACAAGTTCCATTGTTGCATCAATATCCGGTTCTTTGTAATCGGTGATAATTACATCTTTTGTTGCACTTAAATCTTTTTCGTGAATGTTCATTTCCGGTTGTTGTACAGATTTGGAAACTGTACCACAATTTTCATCAATTAGCTGGTCACTTTCCATATTTTCCGACGTTTTTTTTAACGGTTTAATTATTTTTTTAAACTCAGTCAACAATTAAACTGAATTTTGGACACACGTGTAATCACCGACGACGACATAACCAAAATATACTTGTTTTGTAGTTACACAAAATGTAGTAATGTTAATGTAATCACTGATAGTCCGGATAATCGATCGCTGATTCAACGTGATTTCGCATTACGTTAATAATTCGGAAAAACGTAAATTTAGGGTTTTTTAATGAGCGATTCGTTGTGTGAGAATAGCACGTGGGTTCGTTGTTGTTTTAGAGCCGAGGGACAGAAGTCACCACATGTTTTAGCACGAGGTCTTCTCGGCTGTTCGGTGCCGCCAGCTTTCGGGCCGTACGGGAGATATATTTACGTCCTTCTCTTTCTCGCACACGAAATTCTTCGCTCAGAATCTGATTGGAAGTGCAGCTAAGTATTGAACATTGATTTTCAACACGATGATGCGCAACACAACTTTTTTAGCGCATTTTTATAGGGCCCGATTTTTCTTAGCGCACATTTTTATAGGATCTAATTTTTCTCAGCGCACATTTTTATAGGGCCCAATTTTTCTTAGCGCACATTTTTTAGGGCCCAATTTTTCTTAGCACAAATTTATATAGGGTCTAATTTTTCTCAGCGCACATTTTATAGGGCCCAATTTTTCTTAGCGCACATTTTATAGGGCCCAATTTTTCTTAGCGCACATTTTTATAGGGCCCAATTTTTCTCAGCGCACATTTTTATAGGGCCCAATTTTTCTTAGCGCACATTTTTTAGAGCCCAATTTTTCTTAGCACAAATTTTTATAGGGTCTAATTTTTCCCAGCGCACATTTTTATAGGGTCTAATTTTCTTAGCGCACCTTTTTATAGGGCCCAATTTTCTTAACGCACATTTTTATAGGGCCCACTTTTTCTTAGCACACATTTTATAGGGGACAATTTTTCTTAGCGCACATTTTTATAGGGCTCAATTTTTCTTGGCGCGCATTTTTATAGGGCCCAATTTTAGCACAGAATCTTATAGAACCCATTTTTAGCACAGCATTTTATAGGGCCCATTTTTTTGCACAATTTACATTGGACCAATTTTTCTTAGTGCACATTCATGTTTCGTTTCCGTTTTTAGCGTATTTTCATATAGGACCTAATTTTTAGTGTATTTTTATATAGGGCACGATTTTTTAAGCTCAAATTTATATTAGGCCTAATTTTTAGCGCTAGTTTATATTGAGCCCAATTTTTCTTGATGCACATTTATATTGGCTCCGATTTTTCAGCGTGTTTTTATATAGGGTCTTATTTTTAGCGCATTTTGATATAGGGCACGATTTTTTAGCACAAATTGAAATTAGGCCCAAGTTAATATTTGGTCCAGTTTTTAGCGCACTTTTCTACCGGGCCAATTTTTTTTAGCGCACATTTACAATATGTAATTTTTTTTATAGCGCATCTCTCCATTGAGCCTATTTTTTTGGCCCATTTACATTGGGACCAATTTTTCAGCGAACGTTTATATTGTGTATAGTCTTATCTGTGTTAATCTTCACGATTGAAAATATACATTTAAATAAACAAATGATGGAGAGGATAATTACTAAAGATTTTAGAGAAATAGACGTAAAAATATATTTCATCTCGTTGACATTTTTTTTACAGTGCAATCTAAACATTTGTTTCAAGTGTTATATTGCTCGTACAATCAACTCTCAACATCGCGCGTAGATTTATGCCTAAGAGACCACTTTTCGTTGCACGAGGACAATATAAATTTCTTTATTTTCACCTCTCGCCACATATTTATATGTATATTATATTGGGACGTAGAATTAGACTAGGCTTGTTGATAGTGATATGCTGTGGCAGTGTTGGATAATAAATGTAGAGCCATTAGAAACTTTTAAAGATGATAAAATTCACAATTGATTTGCATACTAGGCAACTGGAAACTAATTAATGGGGAGCGTCTCTAGCAGCGTAAATTGGCATGATTTGTTGGAAAATCGATTCTATCACATATTTAAGGTCTCAAGACTGTATGTATCCAGAAATTACTGCGTAACATTTTACACAGTAAAAATCTAAAAAAGCCTTTTGAGCCTTAAGATGATGTGCTCGATCTGTAACAAAAACTCTAAAGCGTTGTTCTAAGCCACTGTTGATGTTTCGGACAAAAGACGAGAAATACTGACTGCGTTTTAGCACTCTGAAGTCATTATGTCTCGTCTTTCATTTTTGTAAATTAACCGTAGCGGAGAATAACAATTCAGGAAGGTTCAACTATCTCACTCGCACTTATGACGATCTGAGAAAGACAGACGATGTGTTGCACATCACCTTAAGCCTCGAGTTTCTCGTCTTAAAGACGTCTTAAATAATGGTGAAATCTGAAAGAAAAAAACGCTACTTAAAGCGTCTTTTAAGAGACTTTTCATTTAAATAAAAAATTTCTGATTTAATGCGACTCTTCATTTAGATGTATATCTGAATAAAGGCGTAGTTGTCGAATGATGAACGCGATAAATGATTTTTACGTTACATTGTTCGATGATTCGATAGTGGTCTCTTGATTTAAATAATACATGCATAAAGTTCCCAAGATTGGAGAATTAAGGACGTAACAAGTGGAGATTAAATAGAAAAAATTCTACTTAACATTAACAATAAATTCGACCTAAATTTTTTTGTCTAATCTCTTTCCAATACATCCACTATTGTTTTTATGATCTTTTTGCCGTTTTGATCGTTCAAAAGATTCAACAGCGGATCCTGCATCTTTAGCTCCATTATCTTCACCAATTCGATCCTCATATGCTGCAGTAGTTGTGCAACCTGAAAAAAAAATCAATATTAATCATATAGCAAAACCCGAAGAAATAATGAAAATGTAAATTACAAAACAATAATAAAAAAAGTAGAACTTTGCAAATTGCTTCCTCATTATTGTTGGATTTTTACAAATCTACCTCTATGAGGAAGCATGTTAATCTATTTTGGCTTCCTCATAGAGGAAGCTTTGTAAAAATCCAACAATAATAAGGAAGCAATTTGCAAAGTTCTACTTTTCAGCCTTGTTTTAAAAAAATTTTAATGGCATTAGTTTTGAACCCATTGACAGATTCTCGCCAGATTCGAACTGATGCTTAGTTTACCCACACTCTACTTGTGGACCAAATTTGAGCCCGGTATCTTAAAAATTGCGGAAGTTAGAGCACAAACAAAAAATTCAAAATGCCATAAATGTTAAACCCCTTAACGGATTGACGTCAAATTCACTCGCAAACTTTATTTAATAACAGTCCACTTGTGGACCAAATTTGAGCCCGATATCTTAAAAATTGCGAAAGTTAGAGCACGAACCAAAAATGTCAAAAAATTAAAAAATGCCATAAATTGTGAACCCCTTAACGGATTGACACCAAATTTAATCCCAAACACTATTTGATAATAGTCCACTTCTGGTCCCAAGTTTGAGCCGGATATCATAAAAATTGCGGGAGTTAGAGTCCGAGCTGACATTCTCCAAAAAATTCAAAATGCCATAAATTTTGAACAACTTGTTCGATTAACTCCAAATTCAATCCCATACCTTGTTTAACGACAGTTTACTCGTGGTTCAAATTTGAGCCCGATATCTTAAAAATTGCGATAGCTATCGTGATAACAAAAAATTGTGCACATACGCACACACACACACACACAGACATTTTTTCTAAACCACTTTCCTCGACGTTTTAGACCATTCTGAGTGTCGTGACATGAAATTCTAAAAAAAAAAAAATTTCACGAAAAAAATGTATCTACTAATCGCAACGATTTGAGAATCTTTTAAAAAATCACAAAAATCGCAATTTTTAGTCGAATGCGAAGTCTAACTTGAAATTTACTCAGATAGATATATACAGTTTTTTTAAAAATGTTTCGTTAGAATAAATAACTATATTTGTGAGAGAAGTTATTTTTAAGGTTTTTGATCAACAACGAATTGCGGTTTTTTTTTTCAAAAATGGCTATATTATTTTCGGAAAATTTCCTATCGGAATACTGTAAGAAGAAATTCATTTATTTAAATTTTCGCACCTGCCCACAGCTCTAAAGTATTGGAGAGATCAAAATTAAAGAGGTCAATTTTTTCAAATCCCTCGATTCTTGACACGGCGCGGGCAAAATCTTTTTATGATATAGAAAGATATATTAATTTTAAACAAATTCTTACCGTATGAGATTCAACGGCAAACATAATCCAGCCATCAGCCAGAGAAAGAATAAAGGTGCCATTATGCTGTTCAACATTAAGCCCATATCCAGAAAACAAGACCAGCGGAAGCATAGAAACCATCGATATTTCTCGAATAAAGATTTTGCTAGTTTTGATCTTTTCCTGATAAACAAGATAAGGGCTTGGAAAATATCCAACGGTAAAATTAACGGAAGACGGATGAAGATTCACGTAGCCATCTTCTTTGGTCTGGAACTTAAGTTCCTCGGGTTTTGGTTGCCTCGGAATAGCACCGCCCGATTGTACTTGAAACGATTTTTCTGGTGTGAAAATCTTTACGACATTTGGATACAATGCTGCGCATAATAAACCTTGGAGTAGTTTGTAATTTTCGTTGTTTGCATTAAGGTCAGGGCCTGTAATTTCCAGGACTTTATCGACTCCCATTTGGCGTCTTGGCATATTTACCGGCACAAAACCGATCGATACCAATAGTTCCAATAACTGATGTTTTATGTCAGCCAATGTGTGCAAAGTTCGCTTGGAAAGAAAATTTTCGTTGGCGAAAACTTGACCGGCGTAAGTACTTCGAGAACAAGCTTCTAACCATTTCTGAAATTTCATCAAATTTATATAATATCAGTTTTAAATAATATTATTTATCGAGCCAATTTTCAGACCACATTAAAAATAAATTTGGGATTTTTTTGCTCAACAAAAAGTTAATGTTTGCAAATGTTCAAAGAATTTTTTTTTCATTATTCTTACAGAAAAATGTATGTCAATACAATTAAATTTATGTCTTACAATTAAAGTAAGGAAATAATTTGTTGGAAATCTTGTTCTTTTATGCTTTAAAATAATTTTGGTAGAATTTAGAATAAAAAATTGTAAACATCAAGAATTTTTTTTGCTACTGTAAATTCGATAAATTTAGCAATTTATTTTTACTTTAATAAAAAATATTTGTGAATTTGTCAAATTTATACCATTATTTGCCATAATTTTTTACCAGTTTATTTTTATCATTATTTTAATAAATTTTTCAAGAACTCTTTCACTATTTTTGTTGGTTTAATCTACTGTTTTGCAGGATAATTTGTTTAAAAAAAGTCTGATACCTTGTAAGCCTTGAGAATCGTAAGTTGATCCGAATGAGCAGCTGTAAATTCTTTCCTTTTACGATCAACTTCGTGACGTTTATCGAATGGCGAAGCAAACGGACTTTTGTGTGAAAGACAAGCAGCTATAGTAAGAGCCGAATCGACGCAACAAAAAATAGCGCCGTAGAGAATAAGTTTGCCAATTCGTACATCAACAGGCAAAGAACCGAGATGATGGCCAAGCGGCGTTAAATTATATTCCAAATCGAATGCTCCAACGTCTTGCAAACGTTTCAATGCGTCCGATATGTTCTGTCTAGGCGGAGGTTCAAGAACTCGTTCTAAAATTTAAAAATGTAAAAATCATTACGAATTTCTATTATCAGACAAAAAAAAGGCATATAAGAATGTAGCATTTTTACAAAAAAAAAACAATAATTCTAATAACTGTAAGAAATATATGCAAATAAAAAAGAAAAAGAAAACAGAAATTTTTTATTTTTATTTTCTTGAATAAACATTTCTATTTCCATTATAATCAGAAATTTTTATTTTCGTAAATAAAAATTTCTGTTTCCATTATAAAAGATCGGATAAAATCAGAAAACAGAAATTGTTATTATTTCACCAACCTAAAACTTCATGGAGATCGGCTTTTTTGTTCATGTGCATTATTTGAATGCGCAACAGCAAAGGTTCCAAAGGTATCCTGAGTATTTCTGGAATTGGCTGGGCTAAGAAATGATATTTAAACCTGTAAGACAAGCAAATGAAGATTTTTTAAATTAGAAGAATTTTCCGAACTTCTTCGTGAGCTAATTATAATTTTTCTGCGATTAATATTCAAACTATTAGTGTCCGCGCAAAGTAACTAACTAATGAATTATGCAACATAAATGAAGATTTCAAAAAGTGGAAAAAATGTCCGATCTTTTTCAGCTAATTATTATTTTTCCGTTCCTAAAATTCAAACTATTAGGGTTGAAAAAATGTATGTAATATATTTTATAGTAACAGAAAAAAAGCTATTATTTCGCTAAACTGATTTTTTTGAATCACCTTAAATATTCTTAAATAATTGACAATTTAAAACACCATGAAGCAAAAAGATTTGCAGAATTTCTCATACCTGTGAGACGTGTAAAGATGAAACGAAACTCCAGGCATAACACGACCAGCTCTGCCTTTTCTTTGCATTGCATTTGCTCGCGATACCCAACAAGTTTCCAAACTGGCCATATTTTGGCCCGAGTTAAATCGCGTTTCCTTCATTTTTCCAGTTTCAACGACAAACACACAGTCGTCAATCGTCACAGAAGTTTCCGCGATATTCGTACTGAGAATTATTTTTCGTACACCCTCTTTGGTTTTTTTGAAAATTAAATTCTGTTCCTCGCTCGATAAAGTCGAGTGCAAGGGAATAACGAGAAAATTGCCAGTTCTCGGGCTGAGGATTTTATTGTCGTTTAAACAATCTCTTAGAGCCGTTATTTCAGACAGACCCGGTAAAAATACCTGCAAAATAATAGAAATAATTAATAATAATCAATAACAAAATATTCCATTTTTTCCAAAGCTGGTAGAAATTTGCTCAGAGACTTTCTCTGAAAAATTGGATTCAAAGATTTTCAAGAAATTCAAAGATTTTCAAGAAATTCAAAGATTTTCAGTGAATTCAAAAATTTGCAGTAAATTCAAAGATTTTCAAGAAATTCAAAGATTTTCAAGAAATTCAAAGATTTTCAGAAAATTCAAAGATTTTCAAGAAATTCAAAGATTTTCAGAAAATTCAAAGATTTTCAAGAAATTCAAAGATTTTCAGAAAATTCAAAGATTTTCAAGAAATTCAAAGATTTTCAGAAAATTCAAAGATTTTCAAGAAATTCAAAGATTTTCAGAAAATTCAAAGATTTTCAGAAAATTCAAAGATTTTCATGAAATTCAAAGATTTTCATGAAATTCAAATATTTTCATGAAATTCAAATATTTTCAAGAAATTCAAAGATTTTCAGAAAATTCAAAGATTTTCAGAAAACTCAAAGATTTTCAGAAAATTCAAAGATTTAAACAAATTCAAAGATTTTCAAGAAATTCAAAGATTTTCGCAAAATTCAGATTTTCAGAAAATTCAAAGATTTTCAGAACATTCAAAGATTTTCAGAAAATTCAAAGATTTTCAGAAAATTCAAAGATTTTCAGAAAATTCAAAGATTTTCAGAAAATTCAGACTTTGAGAAAATTCAAAGACTTTCAGTAAATTCAAAGATTTTCAGGAAATTCAGAGATTTTCAGGAAATTCAAAGATTTTCAGAAAATTCAAAGATTTTCAGAAAATTCAAAGATTTTCAGATAATTCCAAGACTTTCAGAAAATTCAAAGATTTTCTGGAAATTCAAAGATTGTCAGAAAATTTTTAGAAATCTTCAGATAAATATTTTCCACAGATACTTCAACGTACCAAAATGGATCCTTCTCTCGGGTAATCATGATCACCATCGACAATCCATTCCAAAACTTTTTCGATCAATTCATTGTTAATCCTTTCATGATCCATAACATACAAGTTTTTATAAGTTTGTCTCGAATATCCTTCATAGCGTCCGATTAACTGTGCGAGGCTCAAATTTTCATCAAGGATCGTATCTTTAGGCTTCGCAGCGGCAGAACTTTCCATGTCCGCAGCTTCCAACTCTATTTGCAACTTTTCCCAACCGCCCTTTATTCTTCGAGTGTATCTCGAATTTTCCTCGAGAACGTAATTAGTCTCGTCGAAAATGTCTTCCAGGAAAATTTGTCGAACCGGAAATGTTCGACCGGGTATATCGAGAACCGGCGAATCCATAAAGTACGACGAAAAAGAATCGGCCTTTAATGTCGCGCTCATCAGTATTACTTTCAAGTCTGGCCGTTTTGGTATCAATTGCTTTAGCAGCATCAATAAGAAATCACTGAAAATAACAAAATACTATTATTTTCTGTTACAACAATTCTGTATTATACAATAGTATATAATACAAGTTTTTTTATTTTCCAAGATTTTCGATATATATGGAAATTTCGATATATCGAGATTTCGATTCTTCGCGATTTCGATTCGTCGAGATTTCGGTTCTTCGAGATATCGATTCGTCGAGATTTCGATTGTTCGAGATTTCGATTTGTCGAGATTTCGATTCGTCGAGATTTCGATTCTTCGAGATTTCGATTCTTCCAGAATTCGATTCTTCGAGAATTCGATTCTTCCAGAATTCGATTTTTCGAGAATTCGATTCTTCGAGAATTCGATTCTTCGAGAATTCGATTCTTCGAGAATTCGATTCTTCGAGAATTCGATTCTTGACACAGGAAAGTAATAACCTCCAGAACATTCTCTCAACAAATAAAACGTTTCTTTAAGGCACGAATATGCAAAAGACTGGCATTACCTTTTTTTCACAAAAATAAAGCTTCCTCTATGATTAAGCAAAAAAATGTATAAAACATTAATTAAAAACGTTACCTTTCGGCGCTTCTTTCGTGAACTTCATCAACAATGATATGTGTAACAGACTTGAGTTGTGGATCGCTGGAAAGTCTTTGAAGAAGAATTCCAGTAGTGCAAAACGTCAATCTGGTCCAGCTGGACATTTTGCTTTCCAGTCGAATTTGATAGCCGACAGTATTGCCAATTCTCTCGTCTCTTTCCGCAGCGACTCTTTCGGCAACTCCAATCGCGCTGATTCTTCGTGGCTGGGTGCAAATAATTTCCGCATGTTCTTCATTCGCAATCGATCGATTAAGAAGCCAATCGTCCAGCAAAAATTGTGGAACTTGCGTACTCTTTCCGCATCCAGTTTCTCCGGAAATAATTGTTATTTGGTTGTTTCCAATCGTCTCCAAAATTTCGCTCATCATTTGCCAGGCCGGAAGTTTTCTTCGAATTTCTATCATTCTTCTGTACGCTGGTACTTTTTGCTTGTCCATAAATTTCTCGCGTATCTTTTCGTCTTGCTTGACGATTTCTTCCCAAGGCATTTTGTCTCTGCTACTGCGATTCGTCGAACCCATTCGATTGTGAGAAGACATGGATTCGTATGCGAGAGGATCGTCTGATTTTGGAAAAAGAGGCTCATTTTTGTCGGGGAATCGAGGCTCGTTTTCTTCCAGATAACTTTTCATCTCGTACTCGTTTTCCAGGAGGGAAATTATTGAGAATAAAGATGGCGTTCCACTTGAGCACAGATCTAACGACTCTTCGTACAATCTTTTTACGATCATTAGATAATCGAGGCTTGGATAAACCATTTCGTTCTTGTAGAAATAAAGGTACGGCGGCTCGTATGGATACTTGCAATCTGAATTAAAGTTTCATCATATATTTCCAGCTTAAAACGTAGTTGGCCACATTGAAAAAAAATCATAATTACTACGATATTATACTAAAAATAGAAATTTGTATTTGTAGCAGAGTTGTAAATGCCTAATACTTATAAAAATAATGATGATGATACGATCAGCTCTATAATTATGATTTTATAATAATAACATGTAGCGATTGTAATACGATGATTAAACTTTGGAATGGCTGCAAAAATTATTATTTTTCATTAAAAATTCACGGTAATCCTTTTGAAAAAATGGAAAAAAATAAGTAATGCATTACTTATTTCTTCCATTTTTTCCAGTATTTCTTGCAATATTAAAGCGAAAATTAGTATTTTTTTCAGCTATTCAAATGTTTACACTCTATTTTATAATCACTACATATTATTATTATGAAATCATAATTACAAAACAAATTGTACTGTAAACTATATCTCATGAATTAATGGGGATTTACAACTCTGATTTGTAGATTTTTTTTTGTAGCGGTAATCACAGACTTTCTCAAATAAAAAAATCGTAGCAAGTATTTCACGAAAATATACAATTTCTATAATAATCGAGGCTTGGAAACAGATTTCGTTCTTGTAAAAGTAACTATGTAAAAATTAAATTTTCCCTGATTTCAGGCAAAAAAAGCGTATTTTATTTTTTTCTATCCGTAAAAAAATCGTTGAAAATCCCATACATTTGATTATTGGGGTTCTGATCATTAAAAAAAAATCCGTTCCAGATATACAAAGTTGTAGAAGACAATTAATTTATTGAAATATAAGGAGAAGAAGGAAATGAAGAAAAAAATCTCCTACACTTTTGAAAATTTCATGCCTGATAATTTGTTATTGTTCATTTATTGAGCGCTTACTTAGTATTTATTATTTTTCAGAATTTTTTTACTTATTTCTCAAGTTTATTGACAAAATTAGTTTAAAACAATTTTAAGTTAATATCATTAAATACCTTGTGGAAATCGGATTTCCAATGTAAAGTAAGGATCCTGCTCAGAAGGGCCACTTCTAGTCGTTGATGTTTGTTGCTGCGGTTGCAAATGAAGAAATCTGCATTTTATTCCAAACCGGCATTTCCCATGCTGAAATAATCGGCAGATATCTTTGTTTAAAACTTTCGGTTTTTCCGCTGGTTTTTCTTCGCTCTTTCCCACTAAATAATCGAGTTTGAGCTTCACGAGCCAAATTTGATTCTTTATTTTTTCTGTAAACATTTCTCCGTAAATAGATTCCAGGGCGAGTTTCTCGTCGCTTCGACGTTCCGATAATTCGTTGGAATCTAAATTTTCCGAGCCGCCTCTTTCCCCATAATTCGTAACGCCGTAATATTTTTCGAATAATATTTCCAACGCTTTTCCTACGTGACCATTTGTTCGTGTTAACGCTTCGTTACAATGTGGCGTGTGAAAACTATAAATAACAATATTTTGTAAGCGAATGTATCAACTTTTCTGGTTTTTTTTTAATCATTAATTATTTGCTGAATTATATATCGATTTTTTTTTTAAATCGTGTAATTGTTTACTTAATTATGTCTCTTTTTTGTTGGAAAATCATGTAATTGTTTGCTTAATTATGTCTATTTATTTTTGGAGTATTCTGTAATTACCTGTAACTTTCCAGTTTTGATGTTGCAAATTGTTTTGTCAGCTGATCGTGCGATTTAGGATTAGTATCTTTACTAGAATAATCAACCACTCCTTTTATCACTAAATTGCCTCTTTCCAGCCAATATTGCCTTCCTAAGTTCGATCTTTTGTTTTGAAACTCGGATGCGTCGCTAAATTTAAAGTTCTAACAAAATAGTTGATATATTAGTGGTTACATAGACAAATAAGAAATTAAAGATGTTTCATGCAAAAAATCCCAATATAGAAGATTAATTTATCTTAATTTCTTTTTTGATATGATTCTATTCGATTTAAAAAATTTTGTGACAAGAGAAAAATCCTTAAAAACAATTAAAAATCATAAAAGAATAGTGTAAATTTTTTATATCATTTTCACTACAATATTTATAATCTTGATTCCTTAAATTTAATTTTCTCAAAATATATACAAAACTATGTGAGGGATTCCACGGGACTTTCGCCACCCCAAAAAAAAAAAAAAATCTCAAATTTTATCTAAAAATCAGGTTCAGCGGTGTCTATTGATGGACCAAATTGCAAAATTCTAAAAAAATAGTTGACCGGAATATGCAAATTTTTTCGTTTTTTATCGTTTTTCATTTAATCTGTAATATCTCAGAAACTATTGATCGTATCGAAATCATTAAAAGACGAAAATGTGCATTTTTTTATGGCCAACAAGAAAAAAATATATTCAAAATTAATTGCTTAATTTCAGGTCACATTTTATGGAAAAAACAACAAAATTATTTTTTTTTTATGGTTGGACTTCAGATTTTTTCATCGGACAAATTGTCTCGGAATCTTTGAGTGATCGCCGAATTTTGAGTATTTTTTTTTCATGGGATGGCCCAATGCTGTGAGGTTACAGCAATTTGAATGTTAAAATTAAAATTAAAATTAAAAACATTCAAATTGCTGTAACCTCACAGCATTGGGCCATCCCATGAAAAAAAAAATACTCAAAATTCGGCGATCACTCAAAGATTCCGAGGCAATTTGTCCGGTGAAAAAATCTGAAGTCCAACCATTTTAATTAATTTTAATTTTGAATATGGATTTTTTTATATATATTAAAAACATTCAGATTGCTGTAACGTCACAGCATTGGGCCATCCCATGAAAAAATAAAAACTCAAAATTCGGCGATCACTCAAAGATTCCGAGACAATTTGTCCGATGAAAAAATCTGAAGTCCAACCATAAAAAAAAAATAATTTTGTTGTTTTTTCCATAAAATGTGACCTGAAATTAAGCAATTAATTTGAAATATATTTTTTTCTTGTTGGCCATAATAAAATGCACATTTTCGTCTTTTAATGATTTCGATACGATCAATAGTTTCTGAGATATTGCAGATTAAATGAAAAACGATAAAAAACGAAAAAATTTGCATATTCCGGTCAACTATTTTTTTAGAATTTTGAAATTTGGTCCATCAATAGACACCGCTGAACCTGATTTTTAGATAAAATTTGAGATTTTTTTTTTTTTGGGGGTGGCGAAAGTCCTGTGGAATCCCCCATGTATTTTTTTCAATTTTTCAGCCGTTTAAAATTATCAATAACAAAAGTTCTACAATTGTTCAAAAACTTATAAGCATTGGGAAAAAATTGTGAATTTATTGTACAAGTGAAAGCATAAACTTTTCTATACAATTGTTAAGCAATTTATTAAGTAAACATTGCCTATATCATTATTATTATGTAAAAAAATTATTTTTCTCTTCTCTCAGTAAAAAATTTTATACAAAATTGATATTTTGATTAGAAATGTAAAAATTAAACATCCTTAAGAAAAAATGTATTCTCACTGGTCCATAAACATGTTTCAACGTTTCGTAAAGTTGCTTTTCCGATTCATCCGCTATTCTAAGAGTTTGCATTTCGACTTTAAGATTGCCATAATTTTTTGGTGGCGGTCGATCGTTTTTGCTTTCTTGCGGCTTTGCAGTTTTGGTCGTAGCTTTTGTTGTTGTTTTTGTTGGTCCGCTAAAAAATAAACGTTGCGAAATTCGTCAATTTTTTTTTCTTCCATTATTAAATGAAACAAAACCATTGTTAAACTATTGTTCATTTGTTTAACAATAAGCTTTAATTTTTGGATTCTCAAACTATTTTTATTACATTTTTGTTTTGCATAATACAAAACCAAAAAAATTAGGAAAATTTATTTATGATGTACTTTTTTTAGTTTCGTTTTATTGAAAATGAAATAAATAATTGACACGATAATTGAACGTAGAAAAGCAAATGCTATGTATGGCCTGTCCAGAAGGTAAATTAGGTTAGGTTACGTCTTTTAACTTACGAATTTGAGTTTTTTTCGCGTTTAACTTCGACGCAATAATCGTCCATTAATTGAGCACTGTAATGATCCATTTTTTTTTCTTCGAAGATTTCTACTGTTTGTACACTTTAATTAATATACACTATACTTTTTTTTTTTTTTACGATAGAGAGTGACGTTTGTGTCCCAAACGGGACATGACAGAGAGAGACAACGACTGTGATCTGAACTATACAATATGTGACTTTCAAATGCGTAACTTTTATTATGCAATTTTGAAAAAAGTGCAGAAAATTAATTATTTATTTTTATTAATAAAGGTATTATTTATTGATACCCTTATGAAAATATTTCTCTGACAATTTCTCTGGAAAGCTGTGATTATTTATTTATTTATTTATTTCATAAATTTTTCGAAAATTTTTATCGGAATTTCTTTAATGTTTGTTGAATAGTTCTAAAATGCCTAATTTATAATTTTCACCATATTATACAATTTTATAGAAAATATTTTTCAAAATTCGGAAAAATTATTTTTTGTACTTCACCCGGTTTTTTTTTTAAATGTCTGAACCTTTCAAATGCGTAACTTTTATTATGCGTTCTTAAAAAAAGTGGAGAAGATTGATTATTTATTTTTATTAATAAGGGCACTTATTAATACCCTTATGAAAATATTTCTCTGGAAATCTGTGATTATTTATTTATTTATTTATTTCATAAATTTTTGGAAAAATTTTATCGGAATTTCTCTAATGTTTGCTGAATACTTCTAAAATGTGTAATTTATAATTTTCACCATATTATAAAATTTTATAGAAAATATTTTTTTAAATTTGGAAAAATTATTTTTTATACGTCACCCGATTTTTTTTTAAATGTCTGAACCTTTCAAATGCGTAACTTTTATTATGCGTTCTTAAAAAAAGTGGAGAAGATTGATTATTTATTTTTATTAATAAGGGCACTTATTAATACCCTTATGAAAATATTTCTCTGGAAATCTGTGATTATTTATTTATTTATTTATTTCATAAATTTTTGGAAAAATTTTATCGGAATTTCTCTAATGTTTGCTGAATACTTCTAAAATGTGTAATTTATAATTTTCACCATATGATAAAATTTTATAGAAAATATTTTTCAAAATTCGGAAAAATTGTTTTTTATACCTCACCCGGTTTTTTTTAAAATGTCTGAACCTTTCAAATGCGTAACTTTTATTATGCGTTCTTGAAAAAAGTGGAGAAGATTGATTATTTATTTTTATTAATAAGAGTACTTATTAATACCCTTATGAAAATATTTCTCTGGAAAACTGTGATTATTTATTTATTTATTTATTTAATTCACAAATTTTTCGAAAATTTTTATCGGAATTTCTTTAATGTTTGTTGAATAGTTCTAAAATACCTAATTTATAATTTTCACCATATTATAAAATTTTATAGAAAATATTTTTCAAATTTGGACAAATTATTTTTTATACTTCACCCGGTTTTTTTAAAAAATGTCTGAACCTTTCAAATGCGTAACTTTTATTATGCGTTCTTGAAAAAAGTGGAGAAGATTGATTATTTATTTTTATTAATAAGAGTACTTATTAATACCCTTACGAAAATATTTCTCTGGAAAACTGTGATTATTTTTTTATTTATTTATTTCATAAATTTTTCGAAAATTTTTATCGGAATTTCTCTAATGTTTGCTGAATAGTTCTAAAATGCCTAATTTATAATTTTCACCATATTATACAATTTTATAGAAAATATTTTTCAAAATTCGGAAAAATTATTTTTTATACTTCACCCGGTTTTTTTTTTAAATGCCTGAACCTTTCAAATGCGTAAGTTTTATTATGCGTTCTTGAAAAAAGTGGAGAAGATTGATTATTTATTTTTATTAATAAGGGCACTTATTAATACCCTTATGAAAATATTTCTCTGGAAAACTGTGATTATTTTTTTATTTATTTATTTCATAAATTTTTCGAAAATTTTTATCGGAATTTCTCTAATGTTTGCTGAATAGTTCTAAAATGCCTAATTTATAATTTTCACCATATTATACAATTTTATAGAAAATATTTTTCAAAATTCGGAAAAATTATTTTTTATACTTCACCCGGTTTTTTTTTTAAATGCCTGAACCTTTCAAATGCGTAACTTTTATTATGCGTTCTTGAAAATGGTGGAGAAGATTGATTATTTATTTTTATTAATAAGGGCACTTATTAATACCCTTATGAAAATATTTCTCTGGAAAACTGTGATTATTTTTTTATTTATTTATTTCATAAATTTTTCGAAAATTTTTATCGGAATTTCTCTAATGTTTGCTGAATAGTTCTAAAATGCCTAATTTATAATTTTCACCATATTATACAATTTTATAGAAAATATTTTTCAAAATTCGGAAAAATTATTTTTTATACTTCACCCGGTTTTTTTTTTTAAATGCCTGAACCTTTCAAATGCGTAACTTTTATTATGCGTTCTTGAAAATAGTGGAGAAGATTGATTATTTATTTTTATTAATAAGGGGACTTATTAATACCCTTATGAAAATATTTCTCTGGAAAACTGTGATTATTTTTTTATTTATTTATTTCATAAATTTTTCGAAAATTTTTATCGGAATTTCTCTAATGTTTGCTGAATAGTTCTAAAATGCCTAATTTATAATTTTCACCATATTATACAATTTTATAGGAAATATTTTTCAAAATTCGGAAAAATTATTTTTTATACTTCACCCGGTTTTTTTTTTAAATGTCTGAACATTTCAAATGCGTAACTTTTATTATGCGTTCTTGAAAAAAGTGGAGAAGATTGATTATTTATTTTTATTAATAAGGGGACTTATTAATACCCTTATTGAAATATTTCTCTGGAAAACTGTGATTATGTATTTATTTATTTCATAAATTTTTCGAAAAATTTTATCGGAATTTCTCTAATGTTTGCTGAATAGTTCTAAAATGTGTAATTTATAATTTTCACCGTATTATAAAATTTTATAGAAAATATTTTTTTAAATTTGGAAAAATTATTTTTTATACGTCACCCGATTTTTTTTAAATGTCTGAACCTTTCAAATGCGTAACTTTTATCATGCATTTTTGAAAAAAGTACAGAAGATTAATTATTTATTTTTGTTAATAAAGATATGGCTTATTGATATCCGTATGAAAATACTTCTGACAATTTCTCTGGAAAACTGTGATTATTTATTTATTTACTTTTTATTTTATAAATTTTATAGAAAATATCTTGCAAAACTCTGAAACATAATTTTCTTAGAAGTCATCCGGTTTTTTAAAAAAATGTCTGAATCATTAAAATGCGTAACTTTTTTTACAGAGTTTGAAAAAAGTGCAGAAAAAATTTGGATTAGTAAAAAAATATTTTTAAAATTCTTAGAGAAATATTTGAAATAATAAAACAAATTTGTGATTAAGGTGAGGTGGGTAAATGGAATAGATATATCAGTGCCATTTATATCTGCAATATATTAAATAATTATTAATTAGATACAATGTGCGATAGTAATTTGAGGTCCATGGTATATACAATTTTCCATATACTCTCTGAAACTTGTTCACTTCACATTTTAATCGTCCGTGATTTGTTATCTTCTTTGTTTTTTCTTCACTTTTTCTATCATTTCACAAAAATGTCAGGCTTGCAGTTTAGGAACACAGTCTGTATGTACTAATCGCGCTCACAGAAAGTGTATGCATTTTTTTTTCTTTTGTTTTCATTCAATTATATAATTTCTATCCGTAATGCGCGTCAGATATTTCACGTTTTACGTCTTTTTTTTAAACACACCAACGAAAAAAAATGCATTTGACCACTTGTTTCTTTGTCTGTTTGTTTTGTTTTGTTTGTTAGTTTTTATCTGTGTTTTCCTCCTTTCATTCAAATCGCTTATTAGTATAGCGGGCGCTAGTGTAGTTAATCGATACTTTTTGGTAGAGAAGACACAGCGCGAGCATTCTTTACTGTGCGGGCATCGGTAAAACTTGACACTTACCTACAATAATAATATTAATAATAATACAATGCATTACAAGTATTACAGTAAAGAAATTTTGTCGATCGCTTAATGCCAAAAAGTAATATGCAATAAGACAATCAAAAAGAGCAGTTTTCGTGGTGATGCGTATCGAGATTTCGATTCTTCGAGATTTCGATATTTCGAGATTTCGAGATTTCGATATTTCTTCGCCCAGGAAAATAGAAATCTCAATGAGAATTTCTCCCATAAAATTAAGCTTTTCTTCAAGAGCCTAATATGCAAAGACTTTCTGGCATTAACTAATCGATTTTAATGGCGGTAATAATTATAATCGTCGTCATTAATTAAGAACAGGTTTTTTTTAGCATAGATTAAAGAATAGCTACAGGACAAAAATGCAAAGCAAACCTTTTTCGGATATCAGAAATTAAAAGACTAAAAGTAGAAGACTTTATGGGGTTTTTCTTTTGTCTATTTACCGTCGTTTTTTTTTTTTTTCAAGTTTGTGCTTCGCAGTTATTTTGATACAGGTGGTGGCACCGGTGGTATAATACGGCATTAGAGTAACAGTAAAAACTAAGAAATTGTTTAAGAATGTTTTACAAATAAAATTCCCAACCAAAAGATTGATTTTATCAAAAGTTTAGTACTTTGAGGTAAGAAACGAAAAATCTGACTTAAATCAACTTTACTAATGATAATAAAAAAATTAATTTTTTACAATAATAATGAGAAATTAATACATTAAAAAAAATGTTTATCAAAATTGACAGAATTTTTTTTTAATTCTCTGATTTTTTTGACATTGTTATTAATATTAAAAATCAATTTCAGTATCTTTAACCCCATTAATATTTTTTCTGTATTTATCTCTTGTCGCGAAGTAATAAAATTGATATTAAACAAAACTTTTGGCTGTGAATCTAAAACATCCTTAAACATGCACAAAAATGTGATCTCAAAAACCCTGTCTATAGATTCCCTATATAAATGTATTCTTAGGCGTAGAAAAATAGTTCTCAACGTCCAATTAAAAGAACCATCATTTTACGACATTCCAGTTTAAATGAGTCATTAAACAATATCGTCGCCGATTTTTTTTTTCTACTCGATATAGATTTTCTAATCTATACCACCTGAAACCCCCTTAAGCGCGGCGCATAACAGAATGGCAATTGTATTAATATATATTTATACATAAACAGGACCAAGATTACGAGAAATCCCAAGATTTCATTCGTTGCCCTAAGATAGAAACAAAAAAAAACAAACAATACTGATAATGGGCTTTAAAGATATTAAAAATAAAATAAAAAGATACGACGTCAGGATTACAAAAAAAAAATTTGCAATCGTTGGGAACGTTCAAGACAAAACGGTAATAAATAGTCAACGTATATTATAAAATTATTGTGATATTCGTACGATTGGTTAAATAATAATAGTAATAATAATATTAATTATGGTAATAATAATAATAGTTGTAGTAATAATAATAATATAATAATATTAATAATAATATTAATAATAATAATAATAATAAAATTGATAGGATGCCTTTGAATAGTCTTTCCGTGAGATAAAGCACGTCCGGTTCAAGTTGCATCACAACTGCAATTGTTTGTCTGAAGAAAAACCGTCGAAATATCCGATCGGATATTTAACGCATTTTCCACGTAACAATTATTCACTTTTCTATGTGCGTTTGTACTGCAAACGGAAGTATCATAACAACACACCTGTTTGATAATATTCCAAAGTTTTGTTTGCTTATTTTGTTTCTTATACTTTTCACATTGAACATAATGTATAGATTACAATGATACTTTACATCCATTATTTTTTTTAAAGACATCGCAATGGTATAGCGTTTTACACACCTGTACGCAAGTTATTGAGGACTCCAATTTGATATAATGACACGTTGCACAATTTTTTCATTGTACGAGAGAAACACCCAATAAAGGCAGTTTTAACGGTAAAATTTCGACCAAAATTGAGATTAAGAGAGAATTTCGAAGACTTCTCGATAGGATAAAATTCTTAAAAAGAAAATTTACATACGAAAGGTGCTGAAAAGATTTATTTTGCATTGTAATGATTCCAAAATGTTGCATGTTATGATTCCAAAATCAATCTTTTCAGCATCTTCCTACACTTGATTATTTTCAGATTTTTGTCTCATTGAAAAGTGTTCGAAATTCTCTATAAATCTCACCTTTTGTAGGACTATAACGTTAAAACTACTTTAAAAAAATGAGCACGCATGTCATATGAAAATGTGGAGGTGTTGAAATGTAATTGTCGATGATCCGGTGAGAATATTTTTCCGTCAAACTCTGAAAATATATGTGAATTCTTTTTTTAATCTGAAGTTTCATTGAAAATCTTCAAAAAGATCTAATAATATTTAGTCAGAAAAATTGTCAGCTAAATATCCTCACCAAATTATTATTCCGTGCGTAATGCGTCAAAAAATCAAAGCGTCTTCGTTTCGTCGTCGTTTTTTTTTAAACGTCTTGTGTTAAATGCATCTTAGGCATTTTTAACAATGCACAGGAAAATTATTTTTGTTGCGTTTTATTTATTTTACTTAATAAGCCAGACAGAAACTAAGTGGAAGGCAGAAAAAAAAACGCTTAGCCCCATGACATTATTTATGGGAGCGACACCTAACGTTTTGCCTCGAGGCTCAAATATTAACTTAGAGAGCAATTAGCATCCAGGTAGATGAATATTCTCGTTTTCGAAGTTTCTAAAGTTGCAAAATCTAAGGAAATACAATTATTCTTTTTCCTCCATTTATCTTCTCGTTTATCGTACAATTATTTTTTAATTTATTTCATAGTCGCACATCTTTCCGTGCAGAAAAAAATCACGGGCTCCGATAGCAATTTGAAAAGCTTCTAGTTATTTTTTTAGTGAGATGTCGGATTTTACTCATGCCCGTGACTTTGTTTTTTTTTCGTTTTTTTTAATATGTATATATATAACTGAAGAGTTTCCTCATCGATAGGATCCTCGCCACCCTTTTATCGCCGGGTTTGCAGATAGTCTTTGGTCACCGAAGAAACCCATCGACATATATTACAGACAGAGTTGAAAGCCCCCATTAATTTATGAAATAAAAATTTATAGGATAATTTATTTTTTAAATATTAAAGTATATTTATAAGTTATAATAGCTTACGCTTAATTTTATTTTTCTTTTTTTTTATAGATGGTCAAAGTTTTGAAACGCTTAAAAACAAATTTGTCAAGAAATTTCCATGAAATTTTATAGAATTCAAGTTTTTTTTTTTCGTTGCGATTATTAAAAAAGGTAAACGTTTAGTAATAAAAAATGAAAATAATTGTTATTAAGTCAATTATAAGATAAATATTTGTCAAATCTCTATAAGATGTTTAAATTTTTGAATAACTGCAGCTAAAATCCACGACATTTTCAAACAATTGTCTTCAGCTTTATTTTTTTTATTATTTTTTAATGTTTACATTTTTTAAATCTTTGGTTAGAAAAGAGAAATTTAAAAAAATTACCACAGTACATAAAGATTTACAAAAGGTCATAGAAATTGAACGAAATTTCGTTTTTTCTTATTAATTATTTGAAAAAATTAAGACATTGAAAAATAAAAACTGACGAAAATTGTTGTAAAATAATAATAATTATTAAGCCAATTATGTGATAAATGTTTATCTAATGAAATAATGGAGGTTGACAACCCAGATTACAGATCGACCGCAAGCCATCCATAAATAATTAATATAATACAATTCTAAGATTTCTATTTCCTTTGTAATTTTTTTTTCTTTTTTAAATAATCTTCAATCACTGATAGATTTGTTCTTTTAGTTGGAGCCCAATTGAGGATACCAGCTTCTGGCGCGGAATATTTATTACAACTATAGCTTATTTTTTTGTTTTACGTTATAGATCTTTTTACTTATTTTCCCCATTTGCATTTTTATTTTTTCCAACTGCCCCAAACTTTCGGAATTCTTGATAACGAGACTAGAAATTTAAAAGAGGATCACGTTTACGTTATTATCTCTGTCCCAAGCATTCACATATTTTCGTTCTGTTTTTTTTTAAATCTTCTTGAATTCTCGTAGTGACTATTTTTTATTTATTTTCCTTGTCATCCAACGCGACACACATAGAGAGATAGAGATAGAGAAATAGAGACATACATACACACATACACACACACACACATTCAATATAAAAGTGTTTTTTGCTCGTAATTTACGATTTCAAAAAAATCATTCTTTACGATTTAAGGGATGAAAAGTAAGATTATTCAATACTGGGGGAATAAAATATCTTATTGGGATGATAAAAGTGGCTTAGCTTTGATGGGCTTTTAGTGGAATTGTTTACAGATACCAAAGACGATCCTTGTTGAAGTTTTTGCTGAAAGAGCGAAAAAGAAGGAACGATCGTCTGGTATTTCATTTTTCGTTTCTTTTTTTTTTTTTTAAGAATGAGCTATGCAAGAAAACGAGTATGAAAAAAGAAACTAACACTCGACGGGTTATTGGGGAGATATTTTGTAGTACATTTCTACGTGGAATTTGGTAACCTAATCGGAGTCCTCTTCGACCGTTGGTGGCAACATGGCAAGATGCTGAGGGCTCAGCATCCCTCTTGATAGGGCGTATTCGGCGAGGGCACGATGGCAAAAAACATACTGATCCGGCATTTGAATACTGTGTGCACGTTGTGCTCTTATTCGCTCTACTGTGCCACGAATATCTACAGTTCCTGTGTCTTCCAGCCGGGATATGCAAATGTCCAGAGTGCAAAACGTTCCTGTAAAAAATAATTCAATTTTTCATGTTTAAATCGAAATATCCGAGCAGTAATTAGTGGTTGATTTTTAGTATGGTTGTTAGGTTGTTTTATTTTAATTCAAGCCAAAACAAAAGTCTTATTTATTCCAGTAAATGTAGGTAATTAATTCTCTGGAATTTTGAATACGCTTTTTGGGTATACAACGGATAATATTTTCTGAAAGTAGAGCATCAACGACCCTTTCTTCGTAAAAATTTATGAAAATTGAATTGATTGTCTTGTAAAATTTGACAAGATGTCAAATTTTACAAGACAATCAATCGTTGGTTTACAAAAACCAACCATTTATCAAACTTTAAGGAGATTCTTGCACTACTTATGGCTTGTGATGCTATTTTATTATTGCAATATTGAATGAGGAACTACACACTAATTTTTCGACAGTATCTTTTAAAATTGAAACTTCAAAGTTTTTAAAGGTAAAACACTGCAGGAATTTTAGAGATATTTTCTAGTAATATTAATCCTTTTATTCTTCGTATTTTTTTAACCGACAAAACTTAATTTCATGTTGGTACTAAAATCACCTTAATATTCATTCTATGACAGTTCGAAAATGATTGGGTTATGAAATTCAACTCTAAATCAACCTTTGATATTCATTTAATGTTAGTCGGAAAAATGGTAGGTTTACAAAAAAAATCGACTGTATCTTTTAACTTAATTTGATGTTGGTACTAAAATCACCTTAATATTCGTTCAAAGACAGTTGGAAAATGAATGGTTTACCATATCCAACTCTAAATTATATATGCATTTAAGGAGATTGGAGCGCTCCACACTAGTCAAATCGGTGCTAAATTTCTAAAAGCGTTTCTACAATTTCAGATGGTTTAATAATCTGTTCCAAGGTGTTAATCACATAGCAGCATTAGTTCTTGATATTAAAATGCATTCACAGCTGTGATATCAACAGTAAATCGATCAATATTTGCAAATTTCCGATGTTATGTTTTTTCATCCAGTTTTTTAAAAGGGTAAACCATAATATCAGTCGGATTATGACGAACAATAGCTCATTTTGTTTACTAAAAGATATTCTATCGATTGGCCGTCTATTTTTTAAAATCGTATTAGTAGTTCAAAAGATACAACCGTTTGTTTATCCTATCATAACCTAACATCAAGTATACGAATGGGTGTAACTTTTGAACGCCTGATACTATGGAAAATCCGGACCGTCAATCGATTAAGGATCTTCCGCTGATCAAAATGAGCTGTGTTTCGTCATAATCGGACTGATATTACGGTTTATCCTTTTACAAAACTGGATGAAAAAACATGACATCGGAAATTTGGAGATATTGATCGATTTACTGTTCATATGACAGCTGTGAATGTATTTTAATATCAAGAACTAATGCTGCTATGTGATTAACACCTTGAAACAGCCTTTAAACCATCTAAAATTGTAGAAACGCTTTTAAAAATTTAGCACTGATTTGACTAGTGTGGAGCGCTCCAACCACCTTAATATTACTCGAAAAAATTGTAGGTTTACAAAAAAACCAACTGTATCTTTTAGAGTGTTGATTCCCTCGAACTCATAGTTTAGTATTCGTTTATCTAAGTGAAAACTTAAAAGTTTTCAAAGGTAAAACACTGCAGGAATTTTAGATATTTTCTAGTAATATCAAAGAATATGGATATCCATATTCGTTGGTAATATAAATCTTTCTTTTCTTCGTATTTTTACCGCCAAAACATGATTTAATGTTGGTACAACCACCTTAATATTCATTGTACGACAGCTGATTGAAAATCTTTGATTTACATTTAAAAAAAATTTTAAACCAACAAAGCGTTAAGTAAAATAGTTGAAATATGTTTGGAAGTTGAAGTTCCAGCTGTGAAATTGACCGCAAATGTTCGGATTATTAGAGTTTATATGATTCATATAATTTATCAATGAATCATCGATTTTCGATCGGTCGAGGTTTTGGACAAATTCACCAGGAAAATCGACGAAGGCAAATCCAAAGAAAAGTTTTCGTAACGAATTCTCACCTGTCCTTCCGATGCCGGCGCTACAATGCACAACAATAGGCGGACCTCGAGGATGACCAGCCCAAGTGTCGCCTCTGCTGGCCAATAATTTATTCTGTTGCTGTCTGACTAAAGACAGGAACTGAAGTAGAGCATTAGCAGATTGTGGCACACCGTAATCCGGCCAGGCTGTGTATAACATGTGGCAAACTTCTCTAGTCTCTTCAGTCTAGATATAAAAATTAAAAAACGACAGCTATGTATAAAATATTAATGGTACATAAAAAAATATGTATATAAGCTGTGAAAGAATATTTCTAAGAGAATAATTGGTTGAAGAAAAATATTGCACCTTCTTATTCGTGAGGAGCAGCATCGATATCGTGTAGTCTGGATTTGTTTCAACTTCGAGGGTATTTACGGTAAAATTACCAGCGGAAACTTCGTCCCTAGGCTCAGGACCCCAATACTGTGCACATTTTGTACGTCCTCGCTCCACAACTCTGCAACGAGAAATAAAATATTCACTCAAGGAATAAAAAAGATATTAAAATTATACACATTTTATTTTATATTGCATATTTTCTTTATGCAAATAAATGCACTTTTATTGAAAATAGTTGTGTATAGTACTATATAATTATTAGAGGATGTACAGTAGGGCTGTTCAAAAAAACATAATTTTCTTATAATCAGTTGCTCCTGAAATGCTGTATTGATTATCACAAAAAAAATGTTTTCGCGAAAACTGGCAGTTGTGCGACGATATTAAGTACTGCCGTATCAAGGCCAAAATTCATGAAAAGCGGCGATTTTTATTAAAAAAAAATTCCGTGGTGAAGCGCTCATTGAGATTGTAGTTGCTTTCGATAGACTATGAAATTGTATAAAGGCAGAAACACGTTCGATAATGTTTAGTACTGCCGCATCGACATTGAAGTTACCAAAATCAAAAAATGAAATCCTTTAAAACATTGAAATATTCGTCTGCTCATCGACTATTTCGTGCGATTTCAAATGAAAAAATGGCTCTTGAAACGGGAGTCATGTATGATCATAATCATGATGATGACAAGCGATTTTTTGGGAAACTGCGATATCAATGCGTAGTACTAAATTTGATCATACAGGACTCCCATTTCAGGAGCCATTTTGTCATTTGAAAACGCGCGAAATAGTCGACGAGCAGATGAATATTTCAATGTTTTAAAGGATTTCATTTTTTGTTTTGTTAACTTCAATGTCGATGCGGCAGTATTAAACATTATCGAACATGTTTCTGCCTTTACACAATTTCAAAGTTTATCGAAAGCAACCACAATCTCCATGAGCGCTTCACCAAGTAAAAAAAATAATTTCTAAAAATCGCCGTTTTTAATGAATTTTGGCCTTGATGCGGCTGTACTTAATATCATCGCACAACTCCCAGCTTTCGCGAAAACATTTTTTTTGTGATAATCAATACAGCATTTCAGGAGCAACCGATTATAAAGAAATTATGCTTTTTTGAACAGCCCTAATGTACAGGTGTAATGAAAACATACATATATTTATATGATGGTTCTTACATTGACTAGATTGATCAGAGTTTGAGTAATTTCTATTTTTCTTTTCTCAATACGCTTTATGCACTTCGCATAAGCTCCAAACTGGGCTTGTTAGAATTGACTCCATAAAAAATTATGGAGCGAATTTATTTTCGAAGTATTTTTTAGAGTGTAAGTTGTGATTATTACCTTGTCGTCATTACGATTACGAGAGTTTGTTGTTCCCAGATCATTCTCCAAAAATCGCCACAGGTTTTTGGTAATGGTCCCTGTGTGCTGATAAACGCGTTTTTTTGCTTGTAACCATCGACGAAATTAGCGTTAATGTAATCGGACGTTGCATCTCCGTCAATTTGCGAGAGACATACTCTTGTATGATCGTAACAGAGTACATCGGTGTAGCGGTTTTTCGATTGGTTTGGTCGCAGTCTGTAAGTAGAAAAAACATTTCGTTTCGTGAAAAGGTGAATTAGATTTGTTTTAAAAAAGTATTTTTACCGTGATTTAAAAAAAAAGTGGCTTTCCGTTTTTTATTCCAGAATTCATAAATCCGACAAATCAGGTCGGAAAATCCAATAAAAATTTTTTTTTTGTGACAGCCCTACATTGCATATAAGAAGACGATTCGAATGAGAGAAATGTACTAGGTGCCATTAGCGCAGTGGTTAGCGCCAGAGTTGTAAATGCCTAATACTTATAGAAATAATGATGATGATACGATCAGCTCTATAATTATGATTTTATAATAATAACATGTAGCGATTGTAATACGATAATTAAACTTTGGAATGGCTGCAAAAATTATTATTTTTCAATAAAAATTCACGGTCATCCTTTTGAAAAAACGGAAGAAAATAAGTAATGCATTGCGAAAGTAATGCATTACTTATTTCTTCCATTTTTTCCACTATTTCTTGCAATATTAAAGCGAAAATTAGTATTTTTCTCAGCTATTCAAATGTTTACACTCTATTTTATAATCACTACATATTATTATTATGAAATCATAATTACAAAACAAATTGTACTGTAAACTATATCTCATGAATTAATGGGGATTCACAACTCTGGTTAGCGCTCTTACTCAGTACCAGAATAGTCCGGGCTCGAATACCGGTGATCACCATATATTTTCTCTCTTCAATAATTCGTCAGACTATCCGCACTACACACACACACACCTTTCATACTCTGTCCTTTCCGATTGTTACACTTTAAGATATCGAATTTTGGCCATTAGTATAGTTTTCAAGTTGCATATTCCACGACAGAAAATATCGGTTACAAGCCTTTTTATCATGATTTAAAAAAACCGACTTTTTTTCCGTTACTGACTTCAGAATTCACAGATTCAACTTCCGGTCGGAAAAATCAATCTAAATTTATTTTTCTTTCAGATATCAAATTTTGGCCTTCACTATCGTTCTCAAGTCGCTTATTCTACGAACGAAAATACAGGTTGCAAGCCTTTTTACCATGGTAAAAAAAAGTGACTTTTTTCCGTTTCTAATTCCAGAATTCGCAGATCCGACTTCCGGTTGGAAAATCCAACAAAAAAAAATGTTTCTTTAAGATATCCAGTTTTGGCCTTTAGTATCGTTCTCAAGTCGCATATTGTACTTCAGAAAGTAGCGGTTACATGCCTTTTTACGGGACGGTAGCAAGCTTCAGTATTTCAACTAGCGTTCTGTTCAACCTCCGTTCGCAACTAATGTGATGTCCAAGTCCCGACGCGTTCAGTTGCCATCCGATGTACAACTGAGCGATTTCAGGAAACATTCATTCTCCGTTGCGTCTAACTTACAGCGTGCCCAACTCACATCGTGTTCAAGTTCCGTCTACGTAAGACTGGGCGATCTCAGGAAACGTTCATCCTCCGTTGCGTGCAACTTACGGCGTGCCCAACTCACCGCGCGTTCAACTGCCGTCGTGTTCGACTTGCGGCCGATGTAAAAATGGTCGATATCAGGAAACGTTCATTCTCCGTTGCGTCCAACTTACAGCGTGCTCAACTCACATTGCGTTCAACTACCGTCGTGTTCAAGTTCCGTCTACGTAAGACTGGGCGATCTCAGGAAACGTTCATCCTCCGTTGCGTGCAACTTACGGCGTGCCCAACTCACCTCGCGTTCAACTGCCGTCGTGTTCGACTTGCGGCCGATGTAAAAATGGTCGATATCAGGAAACGTTCATTCTCCGTTGCGTCCAACTTACAGCGTGCCCAACTCACATTGCGTTCAACTACCGTCGTGTTCAAGTTTCGTCTACGTAAGACTGGGCGATCTCAGGAAACGTTCATCCTCCGTTGCGTGCAACTTACGGCGTGCCCAACTCACCTCGCGTTCAACTGCCGTCGTGTTCGACTTGCGGCCGATGTAAAAATGGTCGATATCAGGAAACGTTCATTCTCCGTTGCGTCCAACTTACAGCGTGCCCAACTCACATTGCGTTCAACTACCGTCGTGTTCAAGTTCCGTCTACGCAAAACTGAGCGATCTCAGGAAACATTCATTCTCCGTTGCGTCCAACTTACAGCATTCTCAACTCACATTGCGTTCAACTACCGTCCTGTTCAAGTTCCGTTTACGTAAAACTGAACGATCTCAGGAAACATTCATTCTCCGTTGCGTCCAACTTACGGCGTGCCCAACTCACCGCGCGTTCAACTGCCGTCGTGTTCGACTTGCGGCCGATGCATTAAGGCGGAGATCAACCATTTTTACATCGGCCGCAGTCGAACACGACGGCAGTTGAACGCGAGGTGAGTTGGGCACGCTGTAAGTTAGACGCAACGGAGAATGAACGTTTCCTGAGATCGCTCAGTTTTACATCGACAACAGTTGAACACAATGGCAGCTGAACGCGTCGGACTTGGACATGAAATAAGTTGCGAACGGAGGTTGAACAGAACGCTAGTTGAAATATTGGAATTTGCTACCGTCCCCTTTTTACGATAATTTTTTAAAAAGTCACTTTTGTTCGGTTCTGATTTCAGAATTCACAGATCCGACTTTTGGTCGAAAAATTTAACCTAAAGAACTTAAATTTTCAAGATATCGAATTTGGATCTTCACTATCGTTCTCAAGTCGCATATTCCACCACCGAAAATACCGGTTACAAGCCTTTTTACCATGATTTTAAACAAGGTTGCAAGATAGAACGTTGCATATTGCTTCATTATTATTTTTCGCTTTTTACAAAGCTACTTCTACAAGCAAGTATGTTAATCAATTTTGGTTTCTTTATAGAGAAAGCTTTGTAAAAAGCGAAAAATAAGGAGGAACCAATCTGAAAGTTTCTACTTAGCATTCATTTTTTTTTTAAATGTATTCATTTCATACTTGGCATTGTTGAAGGAACCATCGGGCGGCCTCTGTTTAATCTCGACATATTCGGCTACGAGACCGGCGCGTCCTCTCGAGTGTATGGCCTCGATAAGTTGCTCCATACTAACAGCCTGAAGGCCAAGATCTCCGTGTAGGCTGTCATCATCACTGAAGCCAGAACTAGCTGAGGACGGAGGCTGTACCGGTGAGGGAGCTTCGTCGCTACCGATCCAGGTATCTCCATTGGTTATCTCAATTTCACCAATATTGACGACTCCATTTTTCGCTTTGCGTTTGTCGCTCACAGGACTAGTTGGATTACTCACGGACGATTCATTAGGATTTTGGTTAATTGTATGGCTTTTCGATGTGGGCGATAGAGGACTACCCACTCTAGGGGTAACCTGCGTAAAAAAAAAAAAACATTTGAATAATCGCCATTTAGTTATATTATTAAAATACATTTTTTTTAAATCACTGTAAAGTTAAGTTAAAAATTCATTGCATTTTCCCTATTTTTTCATTATATGTACAAATTAGTATTACGATTTTAAACCCAATTTCAAATTGTGTCACATACTTAATATTATATTTTTCCACAGAAATGTACTTTAATATTCAATCCATTATTACAATTAAATGAGAATTGCTACTTGATGAAAACCTAATTGGTTTTTTATATTTTGTTGCTACCAAAATTTGTTCTTCTTTCTTTTTCTTGTTATAACAGTCACTATTTCTCCTGTTTAATTTTTTATATCAATATATTTAAGTAAATATTGTATTTGCTATAAAAGAAATGTTTCCATTTGCATAATTTTCTATTAAAAAATCAAATTGAATCAATAATTATCCGTCCCTTACAGATTTTGTATTGGAATTGCATAACTTCCCAGTTTACATATTGTAAAAAAATTGGACAATGCATTTATAGTTTCTAATTAAATATTCTCCTGATCAAAACTAATTTTGTGATTATCCTTTCAGCTCTTTTTATGCTTTTATAGCTTTATATATTTAATTCAAAATTATATTTATTTTCAAAGAGATGTTTCTGTTGCAAAATTAACATAATTAAATGAATAATGTACTGTATTGGAATTGCATAATTTCCCAGTTTACACATTGTAAAAGAATTTAACAATGCATTTTCAGTTTCTAATTAAATATTCTCCTGATCAAAACTAATTTTGTGATTATCCTTTCAGCTCTTTTTATGCTTTTATAGCTTTATATATTTCATTAAAAATTATATTCATTTTCAAAGAGATGTTTCTGTTGCAAAATTAAAATAATTAAATGAATAATGTACTGTATTGGAATTGCATAATTCCCCAGTTTACATATTGTAAACGAATTTAATAATGCATTTACAGTTTCTAATTAAATATTCTTCTGATCAAAACTAATTTTGTGATTATCCTTTTAGCTCTTTTTGTGTTTTTATAGCTTTATATATTTCATTCAAAATTATATTCATTTTCAAAGAGATGTTTCTGTTGCAAAATTAAAATAATTGAATGAATAATGTACTGTATTGGAATTGCATAATTTCCCAGTTTACACATTGTAAACGAATTTAACAATGCATTTACAGTTTCTAATTAAATATTCTCCTGATCAAAACTAATTTTGTGATTATCCTTTCAGCTCTTTTTATGCTTTTATAGCTTTATATATTTCATTTAAAATTATATTTATTTTCAAAGAGATGTTTCTGTTGCAAAATAAAAATAATTAAATGAATAATGTACTGTATTGGAATTGAATAATTTCCCAGTTTACACATTGTAAAAGAATTTAACAATGCATTTACAGTTTCTAATTAAATATTTTCCTGATCAAAACTAATTTTGTGATTATCCTTTCAGCACTTTTTATGCTTTTATAGCTTTATATATTTCATTTAAAATTATATTTATTTTCAAAGAGATGTTTCTGTTGCAAAATAAAAATAATTAAATGAATAATGTACTGTATTGGAATTGCATAATTTCCCAGTTTACATATTGTAAACGAATTTAACAATGCATTTAAAGTTTCTAATTAAATATTCTCCTGATCAAAACTAATTTTGTGATTATCCTTTCAGCTCTTTTTATGCTTTTATAGCTTTATATATTTCATTAAAAATTATATTCATTTTCAAAGAGATGTTTCTGTTGCAAAATTAAAATAATTAAATGAATAATGTACTGTATTGGAATTGCATAATTTCCCAGTTTACCTATGGTAAAATAATTTAACAATGCATTTACAGTTTCTAATTAAATATTCTCCTAATCAAAACTAATTTTGTGATTATCCTTTCAGCTCTTTTTATGCCTTTATAGCTTTATATATTTCATTAAAAATTATATTCATGTTCAGAGATGTTTCTGTTGCAAAATTAAAATAATTACATGAATAATGTGCTGTATTGGAATTGCATAATTTCCCAATTTACACATTGTAAAAGAATTTAGCAATGCATTTACAGTTTCTAATTAAATATTCTCCTGATCAAAACTAATTTTGTGATTATCCTTTCAGCTCTTTTTATGCTTTTATAGCTTTATATATTTCATTAAAAATTATATTCATTTTCAAAGAGATGTTTCTGTTGCAAAATTAAAATAATTGAATGAATAATGTACTGCATTGGAATTGCATAATTTCCCAGTTTACACATTGTAAAAGAATTTAACAATGCATTTACAGTTTCTAATTAAATATTCTCCTGATCAAAACTAATTATGTGATTATCCTTTCAGCTGTTTTTATGCTTTTATAGCTTTATATATTTCATTTAAAATTATATTTATTTTCAAAGAGATGTTTCTGTTGCAAAATTAAAATAATTAAATGAATAATGTACTGTATTGGAATTGCATAATTTCCCAGTTTACACATTGTAAAAGAATTTAACAATGCATTTACAGTTTGTAATTAAATATTCTCCGGATCAAAACTAATTTTGTGATTATTCTTTCAGTTCTTTTTATGCTTTTATAGCTTTATATATTTAATTCAAAATTATATTTATTTTCAAAGAGATGTTTCAGTTGCAAAATTAAAATAATTAAATGAATAATGTACTGTATCAGAATTGCATAATTTCCCAGTTATTACACATTGTAAAAGAGTTTAATAATGCATTTACAGTTTCTCATTAAATATTCTCCTAATCAAAACTAATTTTGTGATTCTTTTTTTAGCTTCTTTTATGCTTTTATACCTTTAGGCATTTTATTAAAAATTATATATACTTTGAAAAAGATGTTGCAAAATTGAAATAATTAAATGAATAATGTGCTATATTGGAATTGCATAATTTCCCAGTTTACACATTGTAAAAGAATTTAACAATGCATTTACAGTTTCTCATTAAATATTCTCCTGATCAAAACTAATTTTGTGATTATCCTTTCAGCTCTTTTTATGCTTTTATAGCTTTATATATTTCATTAAAAATTATATTTATTTTCAGAGATGTTTCCATTGCAAAATTGAAATAATTAAATGAATAATGTACTGCATTGGAATTGCATAATTTCCCAGTTTACACATTGTAAAAGAATTTAACAATGCATTTGCAGTTTCTAATTAAATATTCTCCTGATCAAAACTAATTATGTGATTATACTTTTAGCTCTTTTTACGCTTTTATATCTTTATATATTTCATTTAAAATTATATTTATTTTCAAAGAGATGTTTCTGTTGCAAAATTGAAAATAAATAAATAAGTAATCATTTGTACCTCGCAGAGTTCACCCCCGCTTCGATTCGTCATGGACTTGAGGCAATGTAACAGCCACGCTTCATGCTGTACCTCCAAGGTGCCCCCCAAACGACGTGGCAATGACTCCCTTGGTATATGAAGAGTCAATTGAGGAATTGAAACTGTGAATACCCTGTCTCTCAGTTTCTCACGAACAAAAAGTCTTAGAATTTTGAACGGCGCCTTAAACCACAATGGTGCCGTTACGATCAAGACTTTTTTCAGTTTCGCTGGGTATCCACCCTGAAATCACACAAACCACTTTACTCACACATTTGTATTAAACTGGCGCAACAAAAAAAAAAAAAAAATCTGATACATTTTCTCATTAAACATATGGAAACTTTTCCAAATACATATTATTATCATTATATTTTTGTATATCTAATATATAATTATATATATATCAGATTCCATATTTATTATCTCGGTAATTCTGATGCATATGCTAATTTCCATCAATTTTTTTTTTAAAAGAAGAAATACATAAAATTGTAAAAAAGTTAATGAGACTTTTTTTTCAATTCTACTGAAATTGCTGAAATCACACAAACTTTTTTATCCACACATATTTATTTAATTCTCTCAGCAAAAAAAAGATATTCTCACATATTTCCTTCATTACAACATTTGGAAATTTCTGGCAATTTTTTATTATTATTATTATTTATATATCTATTATGTAATTTGATATATTTTAGGTTCTTCATTAATTATCTCGGCAATTCTGATAAATTTGCTAATTTGCATCCATATTTAAAAATATTCTTTCTTTCGTCGATGAAATTCCATAAAAATTTCTGCGTTCTTTTTTGTGATTATATCTCGATGAAAGTCGTATTTTTTCGGAAACACGGGGTGGGGATTTGGTGCAAGTAAAACTAATTACTCGCTCGTAGTGACGTTCCGAACGTTTGGTTAACCATAAGCAAGTTTCGTCGAAAAATCCGTACGTTCCAAAAATATATCGCTCATATTGTCGCGTCAACTGTTACGAAACACTTACGAGTACATTTATCGACGCAACTTTTGCCTACACTACGAATTAAAGTGGATGAAAATTCTCACCGACTTATTTTCCGGCTATGTCAACTCCCGTTGAGAGACACCCCGGAACAAAAACTACCCTTCCTTGCGCCGCCTTACGGTCAGAGGGCGGAAGTACCGCAGCAACTTTACTGTATCGCTACGCGCCACTCGTTTCTTCGTGAGAATTTTCCCGATAAAAAACCATCAATCGCATTTTCTAACATCGAAACTTTTTGCTCATCAATTACTTCGTAAATTTTTCGATTAAGTTAACACAGGGTGAGTAACTTATTAAAATATAATTGGGAATGATTCACGAAGACTTAAAAAAAAAAGACATCATTCGCGTTCAGACTTTTTGATCATCAATTATTCGTCTAGTAAATTTTCTAGTTAAGTTAACACAGGGTGAGTAACTTATTAAAATATAATTTGGGATGATTTATGAAAACTTGAAAAAAATAAAAAACATCAATCGCGTTTTTATTCGTCGAGACATTTTACTCATCAATTATTCGCCTAGTCAATTTTCTGATTAAGTTAACACAGGTTGAGTAAGTTATTGAAATATAATTCGGGATGATTCACGAAAACTTAAAAAAAAAAAAAAAAAAAAAATTACGTTTTTATACGTCCAAACTTTTTATTCATCAATTATTCACCTAGTGAATTTCCTAATTAAGTTAACGCAGGGTGAGTAACTTATTAAAACGTAATTGGGGTGATTCACGAAAACTTAAAAAAGAAAAATAAATAATCGCGTATTCGAATGACGTCAATTTCTTGCAATTAGTCTAGACTTTGTTAAGTACTTTCAAATTAATCAACGAATCAAGATTTAGATTAAACACAGTCTGAGTATCTGACTAAAACATAATTTCCAAAAATACTTAACGAAAGATTAGAAACAAAAAAAATTGCAGGATATATCACGAAAACTTGAAGAAAAAAAAAAAAAAAAAAACATTAATCGTGTATTCAAATGGCGCCGATGGTTTGCGATTGGTCGAGAGTTTTGAATCTTATAAATTATTCTAATAAAAATGAAAACCAATTATAATAATGAAGGTAACAGTTATAAATAAATCCTGTATACAGCGTCAAAATAATCTGTAATTTGTGATAACTTTCGGACGTAACTTAATAATAACAACAATCAACATCATATGTGTTACCGCATAGTCTACGATTATCCAAATTCCATTCCCATTATTTACCACAGGATGAGTATATAATTAACGTCATATAATTCACAGAAAATATTTATTTTCAGACGAGCATAAAATCAAGACGTACACGACACTGCTACGATTACCGGCCCGCGCGTTATTACAGTCGGTTGGTCAATCGATAACACTCGATTGTGTTAGCCCGTGTGTACAGTCGATAGGCGTAAAAGAAGGGAAACAGCTGGGACGCGCGCTAAGGTCGACTGCCCCGAATATCCTGTATGCGATCCGCAACCACCGTCGCGCATTAAAAAAAAAAAAAAATCTCTAGCGTTAATGTTTTTTTCTTTTCCAATCATTACCGTAATAATTTTTCAGCGAGTGTCTTAAACGTCGACATATGAGCGTTAAAGAGACAGAGGAAATCGATGTTTTCCGGTGGTAGTACCTCGGCTTATACTTAATCGCGTTTTATTGTTAAATTAAGTTGAAAATCCGGGACAACAACGTGCCGCGAAGGGTTACCAACGATTACTGACCAAGAGCGCCGTGACGTTTCCTATGCGTTTGCACATGCGCATTACGAAAAACAACCCCTCTTGGATTTTCGCTTTGCAACCCCCGCGCGTCTGCTGCTGTCGTTGACGCTGCTGCTGCTGCTGCTTTTGGTGCTGCGGTCGCTGCTTTCCCTTTGCATCGTAGAGCTCTAACGTTTTCCTTCATCCCTGATAAACGCAAAGGGGGATTTCGCGTGGCGCGCTCAAGCGTATCGAAATAAAAATATGGTATATCAAAGACCTTCGACGTTGAGTCAATGAGGTACTTCGGAGAATGAGAAATATTATGTAGCGACGTAATGGTATAAGGTCAAAAGTTCGTTGGTTATATTTTTCAAGCGGATATGGAGTCTAATCGATATTATTGTTAGAGGGATTATGTACACTGAGTTTATTTTGTTAAACCAATACTATTTTGGTAAGGAATGTAAGTTTTGGGTTTTTCCTAGATTCGATGGAAGCCGTTTATGAGGCGGTTTCGTATATATATATATATAAGCATAACATTAAAGTACAAGACCATTAGACACTCTCACCGACACTCACGCCCATACACGCACACTTTAAGATGCCCCTTGCGGACATTCACGGAGGAAACACTTACAGACACACACGCACAGAGTCATAGAGCTTCATGGAGACTCATAGACACTCAAAAACGTTCGTAGGTACTTGCAGAGACTGCAAGCGACTCATAGATACTCATCAAGTGAGTGAATCTCATAGGCTTCCAGAGACTCACAGTAACTCAAAGTGTCTCCTAGCCGCTCAAAGAGACTCATGGGGACTCAAAGAGACTCATAGAGACTCAAAGACTCATAGAGACTCAAAGACTCATAGAGACTCAAAGACTCATAGAGACTCAAAGACTCAAAGACTCATAGAGACTCAAAGACTCATAGAGACTCAAAGACTCATAGAGACTCAAAGACTCATAGAGACTCAAAGACTCATAGAGACGCAAAGACTCACAGACTCATAGAGACTCACAGACTCATAGAGACTCAAAGACTCACAGACTCATAGAGACTTAAAGACTCATAGAGACTCAACGACTCATAGAGACTCAAAGACTCATAGAGACTCAAAGACTCATAGAGACTCAAAGACTCACAGGGACTCAAGACTCACAGGGACTCAAGACTCATAGATACTCAAAGACTAACAAGGACTCAAGACTCATAGATACTCGAAGACTAACAGGGACTCAAGACTCATAGATACTCAAAGACTACCAGGAACTCAAGACTCATAAATACTCAAAGACTAACAGGGACTCAAGACTCATAGAGACTCAAAACTAACAGGGCTCAAGACTCATAGACTCAAAACTAACAGGGACTCAAAGACTCATAGGCACTCAAAGAGACTCATAGAGGCTCAAAAAGACTTATAGAGACTCAGACTCTCAAAGAGACTCAAACACGCTCATAGAGATTCATAGAGACTCAAAGACTCACAGAGACGCAAAGAGACTCGCAAACGCTCACAGACAGTGACACTGTAATATGTATTCGACATAGTCAGGAACTTACCTGCTTTGCATGCGTGATTATCATTAAGGTAATGCGGTACTACTCGGTCGATAACAAAAACTGTAATCCGAATTTCTCCGCCACGGCTGATCTTTCGGATAAAAGCCGAAAGCAGTGCCCTCTTTCTATCAATTCTGCAGGGCAACGTCCTTGTCTTTTATCCGATAGGTGAAACCTGGCGGAGAAATTGTGCATAAGGTAAATATCCTAATTGGTGACCATGTCTCGATTTAGTATATTACCGAGATATTTTTAGGACGTTTTGCTTCTCTCACTATTCGATCAATAAGCAATGCAGGCAACTCGGTCAGAAATAGGTGCAGGTGCACATACATTTTCATCCGTTTTGTTGTAACTGCAAGAACGACTTTTTTTTTAAGACGGGGTTTTTGGCAAGACACAACTTATTTCTGAGTCAAGTGCCACCGAGATTCCTACTTTATCGATCGCTCCACGAAGAATAATTTTAAACAACTCAAATCCCTAATTTTTGTTGCACTAAAGATACGTCCAATTAAGGTGATGTGAAAGCTGAATGAGTGCGCGAGAGATAGAACTAATCTTGGAATCCCAAATTTCTCCGCCATCGTTGATCTTTTGGATAAAAGACGAGAAAGTTGTCCTGTAGAATAGTTAGGCGGAGAGCGACTTTCTCATCTTTTGTCCAAAAGATCAACCGTGGCGGAGAAAATCGGATTACAGGTTTCGATACCGACCGAGTAGTTTCACATTACCTTAAGAAATTAACGATTGGACATTTTAAATGCTTTCATTTGATTGGTTGATATGCAGCCCTATTTCTTAACTGTAAGAGGCAAAATGAATTAAGAATTAATTACATAAATAGACTATACGATCCTTAATTCTAAAGCAATCGTTTAATCATCCTTCTTCATCCCTACGATTTTGTTAGGTTAGAATAAAACGGTTTTTCTTACATGGTCACTAATTGGAATTTTTACCTTAGGAATGTTAGTTCTATTTTTCTTGAACTCATACACGATTCACATTTTTAAAAAAATGGTATTAAAGGAAACGTTACGTTATTCCCTTCATGTTGCAATACACGTACATATAGTCATTCAAAAAATCCAAATTATTTACCTTCAGTAGAGTGAGGATTTTTTGCGACAGATCATAATCGAAGTTTTGATATTTACTGTCGGACATGTCATAAATGAAGACTAATCCGTGCTTCTGTGTATCCGCACTTTCCAATGCTGCGTCCAGTTGATATACGACTCCCTGTTCGATATACAAAAAAAAATGATAAAAAATATGTATTCGTACCCACACAGCAAAAATAAAAAATTGTACTCTAAAAAGACGTCTTAATTTCCTCTCATGTGTAGTTTTTCAAGCACTATATGAAAATAATTTAAGGTAGTATGGTTACAAACTTGATTATTAGATACATTTCTGCATTTTTTATATGTTACAGATAATGCATAGAGGAACCTGTATGTAAAAATTTAATTGACGTTACCGAGCATTTCGGGTAAATAAAAAAATCTAAACTCGAAACATTTAGCATGGGCTCTTATGGAAATGGCATTACGTTCGTCCTTCTATTGCATTTTATTCGTATTTAGCGATTAGATTAATATAGAAAAAAAAGTCTAATATGTTCGGGAGATTTCAGCGATTAAAGTGACCTCAAAAAAAGTTGAGTTACCCGATGTTTTATTGAAAATTTTGCAATTAATGTCGGCGACTTTTCTACGAATGCGCGTGGAAAATTGACAAACAAATATGGCAACACCATGAATTTGGAGCCACTGATTTATTAATTGTTCTAATTAATTAGACGATCTTAACCCTTTGAGTCCTTTGAGTCATACATTTTCCGTTTCGTGCGATTTACTTGAAATTTGATACTCGGAAGTTTTTCAGGCCTTTGATTACGAATCTGATTTCCAAAATAAAAATTCAAAATGGCGGATCCAAATATGGCCGACAAAAATGCAACAACTGGATTTGTATGAAACTCGGTACTCGAAGGTTTTTCAGGTCGCTGATTACGAACTTGATTTCCAAAATGAAAATTCAAAATGGCGAATCCAATATGGCCGACAAAAATGTAAAAAGTAACTGGATTTGTATGAAACTCGGTACTCGGAGGTTTTTCAGGTCGCTGATTACGAATCTGATGTCCGAAATCATAAATTCAAAATGGCAGACTGTAAGTAAAATTAATTTATAATAAAACACCTACAAAACAATATATTTTAAAAAATTTGGAAATATAAATATCTCGGTATTTTATTTCAAGATATTGGTTTAAAAAAATTGAAAATTGATCGAAAGAAGGTGATACAAAGACGTGTTTTAGGCTTTTTGCTGTGTGGGTATTTCTGAGGAAGTCGCATTAAGGTGACGTTGCGCTGCGTACCGACCTGTAAAGTAGTTTGATGTGTTGTATTTTGTGGAAGATGCAAATGGGCTGTAAAAATTGCTATGGCTGCACCTGTAGCATCTCGAGAGGGCTGCAAACGATAGCGTGGCGTTATTCGCAAGAAAAATATAATTTTTAAGTATCGATGCTTGCACGTAAAAAAGAAAAATAGTTTTGTACCAAAACGGTAAATTTTCCGGTGCGAAGTTCACTGAGAAGAGGTTCCTGAGTTGGATAAAGAAGCGCGAGGCCTTCGCGTCTTCGGGTCGCTTCGTGCTGTTCGTAAAGTGCCAAGGCCCTTGATACTTCGAATTTACGCGCGGTTAGGAACTTTACGGCTGTACTCCATGATACGGGGCCAGCCCTTCTGCCGGCGCGACACTTATTAACCGCCTCTATGAACTCCTTCGTCGCCTATTCACAAAAAGTCGTAACAATCAAAGGGTTAATAAACAATCTTTTTTTTTTCATTTTTTTTTACAAAATTCCAGCACTTTTCTGACACCTTTAACGTCACTGAGACATTGTTTGAGCGTCGAATCTTAAGGTCTTTTGAATTGTCAGTGCTTTTAAGAATATTTTATAGCGGTTTATGAAACCACGTTGGTATGATGTGGTTTGTCATATTTAAAATCTCATGGATAGTGTGACTCCGCGGTTACACGTAATAAATATATATATATATATATATATATATTTATTACGTGCATTATACTATTATATTATACTACATATATATATATATATATATATATATATATATATATATGTAGTATAATGCAAGCGTATACAATTACACACACGCATAAGCAATCAGTCGGTCGGGCTTTAAATAGTTTAAACGCCGGTAATCCGGTGGTCGCTCTCTTCTATATAATGTACACTATACATATATGTATATATGTAGCAAATAGGTATTTATTAGGATCTTTACTTATTCGCGTAGACTTACGGATATAGATTTAGTGAATTTAGTGAATATAAAATGGAAAAATACAAATAAGTGTTTCACGTTAATGATCAGGGGGCAAAATGAGCCACAGGAAAAATAAATACAAATATTAGTAAAGGCTTAAGGTAGTTCTAGCGTAACAGTTCGGCCAAATGTGAGATTTAGAGAGAATTTCGGACACTTCTCGATGTGATAAAAATCTTTACAAATCAAGCATATGAAAGATGCTGAAAAGATTGATTTTGTCTAAAAAAATTTCCAAAATGTTATTAACAAATTAATGAAAAAAAAAAAAAAAAAAAAAAAAAAAAAATGTTCAAAAAATCATTCAACCTAAATATTTTTTCGAATGAAAATAATCAGTTTATTTTTTTGAATATGTATGAATTTTTTCAGAATTTTGTGTAATTTTTTCAAATTGCGTCGTTACATTTTTTTGAGTTTCTGAAAAAATGTGTGGAAAGTTACGAATTTTGGATATTTGTATGTCATTAAAATTACACATTACACTCGAGAAAATGTTCGGACAATTGATCAAGTCGAGTGGCAAGAAAAAAAAAAAAGAAAAAGATAATACTCAAACAAATGGAAAAAACGCAATTAAAAAAAAAGTACAAAAAATTCTGAAAAACTTCATGTGCATTCAGAAAATTTAACATATCATTGTCATTCGAAAAAACAAAGTTAGGTCGTCGGGTGATTTGTTGGACTATTTTTTTTCATTATTTGTTAATAACATTTTGAAATTATCATAATACAAAATTAATCTTTTCGGTACCTTAAGTATGCTTTATTTTTTTCAGATTTTTGCCTCATCGAGAAATGTTTGAAAATATATCGTTAGAACTACCTTAAGAGTGGTAGTGATTCCATTATGCCCAAAGTGAGTCCTTAATACACTCAAATTACTAGCGACAGAAAAAAAACCACAAAACGACAATATTCAACAAACAAAAAAAAAACGAAATTAAAAAAAATTACAAAAAATTTTCAAGAAATTCATACGTATTTATAAAAGTTAAAAAAATCATTATCATCCGAAAAAAAGTTAGGTCATCGGGTGATTTGTTGAACAATTTGTTAATAACATTTTGAAATTATCATAATACAAAATTAATCTTTTCGGTACCTTAAGTATGCTTTATTTTTTTTCAGATTTTTGCCTCATCAAGAAATGTTTGAAAATATATCGTTAGAACTACCTTAAGACTGGTAGTTCCATTATGCCCAAAGTGGCGCCTTAATACACTCCAATTACTAGCGACAGAAAAAAAACCACAAAACGACAATATTCAACAAACAAAAAAAAAACGAAATAAAAAAAAAAACAAAAAATTTTCAAGAAATTCATACGTATTTACAAAAGTTAAAAAATCATTATAACTCGAAAAAAAAGTTAGGTCGTCGAGTGATTTGTTGAACAATTTTTTTTAATTAATTGTTAATAACAAATTATCATAATGCAAAATCAATCTTTTCCGTCCGTCAAGCACGCTTGATTTTTTTCAGATTTTTATCTCATCAAGAAATGTTCGTAATTGCATATTACAGAACTACCTTAAGAGTGGCCATTATGCCCCACTTTGCCTTAATTACAACTACTAGCGACAGAAAAAGAAAAAAAAAGAAAAAAGAATCCGAATTGAACTGAACTTTGCGAGCTCTTGACCCTCGGCAAATATAAAAGGCATTGCTGCGTCGTCGATCATAAATTATTTCTATCGGAGCACGTGGCGTTCGAATAATGACACAACGTGCTATTTTTTTTTTTTTTAAGGTTCTTTATATATATTATAAAAGTATAGGTGCATCATTGATACGTGTTATCGCAACGTACTCGCTATATATGATACCCCATTATGCATGCATCGTTAGCCTAATGTGATATAGCAATTTTGCAACTCTCGGCTTTATAGTCCCCAGTGCCAAGCGACTGTTTCCGGTTAAATGGGTTCTTCGACCAAGATGTTTTTATTACACATGCCAGGGATACCGACATTACTTCCGCTGTCCGCCTCTCTGTCTCCCCCTCCCCTCCCCCCCTCCCCCTCCCGGCGTTATTTCCGGTACCCCACCCTCACAGGATAGACAGCACTGTAAATGCGGAGGATGCTGCCAGGGACGACTCGACAGACTAAGTATCGAAAGAGATGAAAAAAAAAAGAAAAAAAAAAAAAAAAACTATTCATACCGTTTATTCAGTCACTCATTTTTTTTTTCTTTCTTCTTCTCCTTTAGCATTCGCCCACAGACAATCGATCAGAGTATTAATAATAATTCCTTAGTCGCATTGACACAAATGTCACATGTCACTTTTGCGCAATGTGAAACTTTAGGGACAAATTTATCCAAATATATAACAGAAATTTAGTCTCAATGAAAATGGATTTTATGGAATACTTATCGAAATTAATGATTTAGAATTAATGAATGCCATTCAAAATCAATATTATTAATTTTAAAAAATATTTAAAATCCATTTTTATTGAGACTCAATTCATCCAATTGGATGAATGAATAAATGATTTATTGAAAAACATAATACCATATGTTACATTGAAATTTTTTTTTACATTAGGCTGTGATCTGCACGTGGGTGTATAATGCAGTGACTTACAGAGTTCATGGTTTTTCCGGTTCGACGACATAAAAATAGAAGGAAAAAAAAACACCGTTGAAGGTTAAAAAAATGTTGAGGTGAAATATTTTTGTGCCAGTAAATTTAGAAGGCGTAATCATATATATACATGATTTTTTTTTTAAATCAAGAATTATGGAAAATATATGCACCGATTTTATGCGCTATAATTGTCTGTTCTTCACATGTAATTTTTGCGTAGATTTAATCGACGTGAACTTCCGCGGAAAGATAAGATTTGTCTAATCGAAGTTAGTCGGATTTTTTTTTCTATTTAGAGCTGTTATATTTTAAAAAAAAACGAAAAGGTCATAATCGGCACGTTGACTCTTAATCTTTTTTTAATGCCGTTCACAGACGTGAGGAAGTCGGTTGATAAATATTAGCCATGGAACTTCGTCATAGAATAACCTTTGTGAACGTCGGAGCATAAGAATGAGGAAGCAACGTGCAATACTCAACTTTGCAATTTTTATTTTCACCATTTCTTACGTATTTTCTGCTAGCGGAAGCCAAAGTTCTAGTCAATTAGAGTTATCGAGTAAAAAAAGTTAACGTATCATAAAATATATAGAAAATTTCAGAACAAAAAAAAAATTTGACAATGTCATCATTCTTTTTTAAATTGGACAAATTCACCAAAAAACGTTTAGGTTCCGAAAAAATCAAACGACACTTGCAAACAAGTTTTTATTTTTAACAAACAAAATTTCGGATCTTTGAATCCCTTTATAGATTTTCTGTAATTGGTTTATGTATAAATTTTTATCTCTAAGCTAAAATTTTTAGTCGTAATTATTGCAACGCAAATTTTTCGGAATATTCAAAATCCTATAAAATCGGAATATCTGCATAAATACTTCATTTGTTATTCGTTCCGCGTTATTACTTCATTTGTGTATCAAATTTCAGCTCGTTTCTTCTTCTCGTTCTCGATATATATTTACATTTTTTAGGCACAGACAGACAGACAGACAGACACACATCCGCATAATTTATCTTTAAATATTTTAGACTATTTTTAGTAATTAAGAGAACGAAAAAAAATAAATAAAAAAATTGCATGAAAACGAAGCGCCCTCTATGTTTAATAAAAACAACAATATCGCAAATACTATTAGAGACAAGGACAATTTTTTTATTTCTTGTTTACAACTCAAGATCTTCTCTGAATTCTCGTTGTTTCATTCCGTCCGTGACGACGCTAAACACGCACACATTTACCCGTCCTATTTATTCAATGCGATGTCGAAAGTCTCTGGGTACCGAGAATTGCATTACTCACGAGTGAATAGAGAGATGAGTTCGAATGACTATTCGATGTAACAAATACGCCAATAGGAAATAGGTAGGGAATAGAGTCATCAAGGCGAGAGCTTCATAAATATCTACAGAAACGTGAATGTCAGTGGTGATAAAAAATTTAATATCCAGAATATTGAAAAAACAAATACACGATTAATATAGAAAGGAGCGTCGTGAAGATGTACTAAAATTCCGCTGGCATAGATAAGCTCCGTCCAAAACTGCTGCAGTGTTTACTCTGGTCGTTGAAAGATGATGAACCGCAGTAAATAACGTGCGGATATGACGATTAAGCGAAATATCATTGTCCCTAAAGCTCTCAGTTTGTTAGTCAAAAAAGATAATGGCGAATGAGAGTTAAAACATTAGTTTAACATGTACGTTGTAATGGTATTAATTCACGAAACAATTGACAATCACTTACTTGTTCCTGTTCGACGGTTAACGCGGCCGCCATCTTGGATCAACACCAAACACCTAAAGTTGAAGTTGGGCCTTTCGGGATGACTAGCGCCGCGTAGAGAACGCACTCACAACTAATGTTTTATAACGGTATAATGTAATCATAACGTTAATCAATCAACATCTCAAATGCACCGACACAGCATGCGACAAATTTTCCTCGCACGCACGTTAAATACGCACACACGCGTCACACACACTCACACACACGCACACACACTCACACACGCACGCACGCACGCACAGTCACTGAAAAACGCATGCACACTGTTTCGAAGTCAGTGAACTGTTCATACGACTTGGCCGATCAAACTAGTATCATGACGCGCTTTAGTTTTTTCACTAACGAGCCACGCTGCTTCATGTGACAGACAAGACAACACACTTGTTCGAGCGTTCGATTCTACTCTTCCTTCAACTATGTCTCTCGAAATTGCCGACTAGAGGGGGGCCAGCCAACTTGGCGCTGTTGTTATTATTACGTTGCACCACCTGGACCAATTGTGTAGAAAGTTATTCGGCTATACGATCGCCAACTTATCGACTGTCGGTAAAACAGTTGGGGAATACATAACTATGGATTTATCGGATCTCTTCGCAGTGCCATACTCTATGTCTTATTTTCCCCTCGCTTTTTCTATACGGGATACCGTTTTTCGCCACTCGAACTGAAAACTGTTTCAATTTATTTATTTGGACGTAACAAACAATTTTATATCAATTAAAAATGCTTTAAAACGGAAACTGCGAATGGATACAAAGTTTTCGGACTGAATTAGAAGCAAAGAAAAATATTGATTTTCATTTCGAGATATTGTTGAAAAGTCGCGAATTTTGGATATGTTTTCGTAGAAACATTCTACATTATATATGAAAAGTTACCGAATCATCGATAGAATACAAATTAATATTTTCACAATAAATAGCTATAAACATTATGTCGAAAATGGAAATTAAAAATTGTTTTAAAAAATGATTAATAACCAAATTAAGAAAAAAAAATTATTTTTTTCTTTGGACTGTGAAGCACATTTCGAAAAAACCATCAAATCCCAAATGATTATTTAAAAAAAGCGAAAATCTAAACTGTCCGATTTTTCTTTGTTATTCGCGCTCCAAAATTTGAATTTCGCGCGCATTTTAGTATTCCTATCTTTTCATTGGTCGTAATTCTGTGCAGCTCTGTGTATGGTGGAATGATCTGTCAGCGTCAGCTGGTATCAGCGGCTGAGTTGGCTTTTAATTATAATAATTTTGGAGGTTAAACATTACAAGCAAATGTCAAAAAACTGAGATTCCAAAAATGCCGAGTAAACAGTTATTAGATTTGGACATAAATAAGTTGTTTGAAGAGCACACCGTGAAGGATATTGAGCAAATACAAAAGAAAATTCAATGGGAAAGCGACAGAAAGAAAATCGAATTACGAACATTAGTTGGGTTAGTTGCATTACATTTTCTTTCCCTATTTAACTCAATTGTTGTTGTTTAATCTCATATTTCTGCAGGGAAAGATATCGAGATTTAATTCAAGCTGCAGATACGATCGCAGAAATGAAAGAAACTTCCGAAAATGTGATTTTAAGGATCGCAGATATCGAAAAGACTTTTCGTCAGTTGCAGCAAAAATACCTCATAGGTTTCAAAATAGACACACCGGAGAAACCATCCAATGGGTATTTAATAGAAAATCACTTTTTTTATCATTTTAAAGCATTCCCATGATTTTTTCACAGAAAAACAAAACTTTCTGGGGTGATATTATAAATCATTAAATAAATGTTTTCATAAATCATTAAATAAATATTTTTATATATCGTGAAATAAATATTTTCATAAATCATTTAAGACATTTCTTGGGAATGATTTTTTTGTATTCTTCTTTTACTCTTTCTCATAAATTTATTACAAAGTGTCTGCTCGTCCGGTAACTGGATGAATAACTCGGTGTTATTTGTCACTGCACAAATATTATTCTTTATATTGCATACCTCAAGATACCCAATGATTATTGCGAATAACATATAATTGTTCATCGGAATAGGTTTCAACAATCTAACAAATACATATTTGAACAAACAATTGTATGATATTCATCTGGATATGTTTTTTTTAACAATTTTTACGTTTATCCAGACGAATAATCGTATTTTATTCGTCCAGATATGTTTTTTTTTTAACGATTTTTACGTTTATCTGGACGAATAATCGTATTTTATTCGTCCAGATATGTTTTTTTTAAACGATTTTTACGTTTATCCGGACAAAAAATCGTATTTTATTCATCCAGATATGTTTTTTTAACGATTTTTGTGTTTATCCAGACGAATAATCGTATTTTATTCGTCCAGATATGTTTTTTTTACGATTTTTACGTTTATCCGGACAAATAACATACGATTATTCGTCCAGATATGTTTTTTAACGATTTTTACATTTATCCGGACAAATAATTGTATTTTATTCGTCCAGATATGATTTTTAACGATTTTTACGTTTATCCGGGCGAATAATATACAATTATTCGTCCAGATATGTTTTTTAACGATTTTTACATTTATCCGGACAAATAATCGTATTTTATTCGTCCAGATATGGTTTTTAACGATTTTTACGTCCATCCGGGCGAATAATATACAATTATTCGTCCAGATATGTTTTTTAATGATTTTTACGTTAATCCGGGCGAATAACATACGATTATTCGTGCAGATATGTTTTTTAACGATTTTTACGTTTATCCGGGTGAATAACATACGATTATTCGTCCAGATATGTTTTTTAATGATTTTTACGTTTATCCGGGTGAATAACATACGATTATTCGTCCAGATATGTTTTTTAATGATTTTTACGTTTATCCGGGCGAATAACATACGATTATTGGTCCGGATATGTTTTTTAACGATTTTTACATTAATCCGGGCGAATAACATACGATTATTGGTCCAGATATGTTTTTTAATGATTTTTACATTAATCCGGGCAAATAACATACGATTATTCGTGCAGATATGTTTCTTAACGATTTTTACGTTTATCCGGGCGAATACCATACGATTATTCGTCCAGATATGTTTTTTAACGATTTTTACGTTTAATCCAAGGAAAAAATACAAAATAGAAAAATTAAGAATTTCATCAAAAACATATTTGAGAATCAATACATCTTGACGAAATAAAAAATAAAATTTCATGAAATTTTTCAAAAAAAAAATTATGTTTTAAAAAAAATTGAGTTAATTTGTCCGGTAGCCTGATGAATAATATCCAGTAATTCGTCCGGTTACCGGACGAGCAGCTACAGCCAATTTATTAATATCATTATGTTAACCTTTGACAAAAGTAGCGTTAATTAGAATTACTTTTACAATTACTGTTTTTATGTATGTAAACGGGTTGAACCTGTGAAGTAAATAAATATTAACAAAGAAATAACGTTTCAGAGGCTCCCACGATGTCTCAGATTCTGTTGTGATGCAGATAAAGATTCTGATGGACATTCCGGAATATATCTGGTCAGCGATTGACAGCAAAGATTTTTTGCTAGCGACACAACTGTTTATTCTTGCTCAGCATATTAATTACAGCTTAACGTTTGAAGTTGGCCAGTCAGTGTTGATACACAAATATCCAATTGTCGCTAAACAATGGAGCGTCATTGGACATTTTAAAAATGTGATATTAAACGAATGCAACAATACTTTGGGCTCTTTGGATCTGTCGACAGAGGTACAGAAAATTTTTTACTTTCCATTTCTATCCTCAAATTTTGATGATTTATGTATTACAAAAAGTGTCTTTGAAGGGCCAAAATTCCTTTGAACAAATTTAGCCAAAGGAAAAATATCTAGAAGTCAAAGTCTCAAAATATTTAAGGCAAATTCAAATAAAAATATCGTATTTTGTTTAAAATTACAAGTAAGATTTTGCTCTAAACTTTCATTGATTTTATTACTACTTATAATCATTGGGAAAAATTAGTGAAAAAAATTAGACCTTGTAAAAGTATTTAGTACTTTATGAAGAGCTGAGAAAATGAATTTCAGAAGAAAAAATAATTCAACTTTTTTTTTGTCTCTTCCAAATTTAAAAAGTCAAATTAAAAAGCAAGATTAACAAATTTTATGGCCTAGAGCAACTTTTAAATACATATATTTTTTTGTTTTTGGATTAAAACATATTTATCTGCAGGCAGCGGCAAACTGTTTAGCAGCTCTCGTTTCTATGGATGGAACAACGTCCAAAGATTTACTGGAAAAACTGATAAGCCTCAGAAGTCGAGCCATAGAATCTATAATTAAAGATGAAAGTCCTCATAGCGTTCGTCATAGGGTCAGATTTAGCGTTAAATTATTGACGGACACAGTAACGCTCATTCATTCATGCTTCATTGGTAAGATTTTTATATTTATTTATATTTATTTATATTTGTTTATATTTATTTATATTTATTTATATTTATTTATATTTGTTTATATTTATTTATATTTATTTATATTTATTTATATTTATTTATATTTATTTATATTTATTTATATTTATTTATATTTATTTACATTTATTTATATTTATTTATATTTATTTATATTTATTTATATATATTTATATTTATTTATATTTATTTTCATTTATTTACATTTGTTTATATTTTTCGAAGTATTAAGAAAAACATTGTACTGATTAATTAAGCCCATTTTTTTTTTCAGAAGTTAACGATCAGTGTTCGGGTCTAGTGGCTGAAAAGATAAAAAATTTGTCCGATTCTCGGGCGTCCGAAATTTTACGTAAGCTCGATTTGGACAGCGATTTATTAGAAAAATTTCTTCCTTCAGTGACAAAAAATTACAAGCCATTTTCGAAGAGTGAATTCGTGAGTTTGTCGCCTTCGGATCTCAAAGAAATCGTCCAAAATTGGTTGTCTTGGATCGGCGATTTTACTCGTCGTGAAATATCAAAACTGCTAAATCTCGTCACGTCCATAAAAGGAATCTACAATATTCGTGAAGAATCTTTGGCTCTCGAACTTCCCGAAAGCTGGGAAAGAATGTGGAAAGATTTATCCTTGCCAACAACAAATTTCTGGGCCGTTTTTTACCAACCCTTGTTAACAAAACGAGTTAAAGTCATAATTTCAGACAAATGGACAGAAGCTCTCGAGAGTTTAAAGACAAACATTGCCGATTTTCTCGGTAAAGTTAACAACGAAAAATACGAATTTCCAGAACACGATTTGCGCTGGTTTGTCTGGAAAGATTCTCCGACCGATATACCGCAAAAATTATCAAAAATCGGTGGCGTAGACGCGAACAAATCTTTGCTGATGAAGGCTCGAGGATATTCCCCAAATTTGGTGAAATTATGTCAAGATTTTGACAAAATTTTGAGCCTCGTTCTTCTCGATCTCGAGCAATATTTGTACGAAAGCGAAAAAACGCAATCGGTGAAGGAAAATTTACTGGCAATGAGTTTGTCATCAGTTTTTGATAAATTTACCGATCGTTCGGAAATCCAAGAAAATCTGCAGGCTATCAGCGCTTCGCAGATTGAAAATCTTGTGATTTTTATCAGAAGCGAGTATATCGCAATTGAGCCAAAATTTGGACGTCGGGAAGTGAATGCGATCGTTTTGGCACGGTTTTTGCAAGCTTTAACTGCACTTTGTCCGAGTTTAAACAAATGTTTCACTTTGTCGAAAATTTCGGGCCTCGTGATAACAAATGTAAAGTGGCAAACGATCTGTGATCGCGTTAAGGATGATAGCATTTCCGTTTGGTCGGTTTGGGCCGATTTTTACAAAACTAAAGTGCGAGAGCACAAAGATAGGTTTTTGAATTACGAAACGCAAGACGCACATCGTGTTAGCTGCATTATTTCCGAATGGCAAAAAGTTACCATCGAGGAAGAAGCCGAAGAAGGAAAACGCATTAAATCGGAAATTACGGTTCCTTATCAGCCGTCCGCGCAAATGCAGAAATTTTTATCTGCTGTTTCGAGAGATTTGAATAAAGTTATTCCACACACGATACCAAAGTAGGTCTTTCATTTCTGTTTCAAACAGCAGATTTTTTAAGCCTTCGTATTATTTTAAGGAATTTTAATATTAAAGCATTGAATTTGTATGATTATTTCAGCTCGTAATTATATTAAACGAAATAATTTAAAAAAAGAAATTTAAATTTACAGGCAATTAAACTAGTTTTTATTAGTATTTGATAGTATTTTCTGTAATTTTTTTTAGATACTTATATCTATAATAATAAAAAGAAAAATCCTAGCATTGAATTTTTATGATTATACAAATTTTCGTAATGATATTAAGCAAAAAAATTATAAACATCATAATTAAAAAATTTTTCTCATAAAAAGTTAAACAAAAAATTTTATGATAAACATTTTTATTACGGTGTAAAAAAAATTGTGAGCTGGAAATGATGAATATTCCATAGTAAAAAGATAAAATAATGGAGGCTCAAAAACGTGGTGATCAACAAATTGAATTATTAATCTTTGTTATTAATCTTGTCGTGTTTTTTAATTTTTAGAAAAGTCATGCACGACATCATCGATTTCGTTTCCGCCGAATTATTCGGTTATTACGAAAAAGCGGCGAAAGATTCGAGTCTGAGACAGAAACAAGCATTCCAAATTTTATTCGATATTAAATACATAACTTTGTTGATGGTACCACGAGAAAATAAAAATCTCAGTGGCAGATCAATGGAAGTTTGTAATAACGTTCAAGCCAAAATTGATCCGTTCGATTCTGACGTATTTTATCCGTTTATTCACACAAACGTGAAGAAAAGCGTCCAAAGATCTTTGGTAAGTATTTCAATCGATTTAGGCTTCCTCTTAGAGGAAACTTTGTTAAAAGTGCAAAATAATGAGCAAGCAATATACAAGGTTCTAGTTTACATCTGTGTTTTGAATAAATTTGGACAAATGAAATATAGTGAAATTTTAGTCATGAAACAATAAAAAAACATTTAAATTCCTATATAATTCAAACCTTTTTGAGAATCTCCACCAAATTATGTGGAGAATAATATTGAATATACTCTGAATATTATTCCGTTTATGTACACAATTTTGGTTCGCTATCTCATTTTTTACATAAATTAATGCAGTAACGTCAATTTTTCAAAAATTAAAAAACTACATAAAATTTGAACCGCTTTTCCGATTTTGGCCAAATTTAATACTAAACAACAATAAATGTTTCTGTACTTATTAAGAACTATTGAACAAAATGTGATACATTTTATTAGAGCATTCACAATCTTTAAAAAAAGAATTCAAAAAGCTATAAAATGTAATGTTCTTCATACATTTTGTAAAAAATTGCAACAATCAAATATGAGCTGCTGCTTCATTTGTGTGCCAAATTCCAGCTCAATCGGTCAAACGGTTCTTAAGTTATAGAGTATTAAAATTTCGAAGACCTGCACCAGAGATGAACATACATTCGATGGAAATGTATTTTGAATACTTTTTCCATAAGATAACTATGATTGATTATTATGAAATTTTTTTAATTTACACATTTTTGCAATAATAACGAACAATTAAGATGAATTATTCTTTTACAATGAATTCTAATATTTAACAGGCCTAATAATTCTTAGTAATTTAGACACATGCATACATACGAAAAATTTTTGTCCACTTATTTCGATGTTTTCGGACCATTCTGAATATTTTATCATGGAAATCTATTTTTTAAAAATTTCTTGACAAGCAACTTTCATGAAGAAACAAATTTCTTGACAAGCAAATTTCATGAAGAAACAAATTTCTTGACAAGCAAATTTCATGAAGAAACAAATTTCTTGACAAGCAAATTTCATGAAGAAACAAATTTCTTGACAAGCAAATTTCATGAAGAAACAAATTTCTTGACAAGCAAATTTCATGAAGAAACAAATTTCTTGACAAGCAAATTTCATGAAGAAACAAATTTCTTGACAAGCAAATTTCATGAAGAAACAAATTTCATGAGAGTAAAATTTTATATAGAAGCAAATTTCATGACGAAGCTAAATTATATGAAAAACCCAATGATTACAATAAATTTTTTTTTCCAAACTCCCTAATGATTCTAAAATTTCGCTTTTTCGAATTTTTCAGCTTATTTTTGGAAATCTTGTGCCGCATATGGAGCAACTACACTCAGTGTTAGGTTCGCGTAGCGAATATGCTTCTAGCGATAGTTCAAAATCAATGGCCGAGCCTCCTGGAGGATTGGCAGTATGTACCGGAGCTCCATGGTTTCCGCCTCTGGCTGTTACGGCACCTACGAGAAATTTGCCTTTAATGGCCGTCGCGATACCCGACAAAACACAGGTAATTATTATGATTATAATTTTTATAAATATGAAGAATAGCTGAAATTTTATACACGTTTTTAATGCAAGATGCACAAATATAAACACACACAGACAAAGTTATTGAGTTACATTTTTACTGGATTAAAATCGTTGAGCAAACTTCTTATTTTTCGATGTATATTCTTAGATCGGAGCTTGCTTGAGGTAAGCCGGTTACTTTTTAGATTTGGTAAGATGGGATAGTTGTGCTTTCATTGGTATTTGAAAATGCATGTTTTTGTCACTTTTTTTTGTCAATAGAATAATAATGCTTGTAATATTGCACTTGTTTAAGGTACTAAAAAAATTGATTTTTTTCTTTCAGTATTAAACCGTTGCGTTATATTAATTTTTACACAGTATTTTTTTTATCTTTTAAGTCTTTATTCCACCTTTTTAATCACTAAACACTCTTGAATCGGTGCGAATTTTTATTAAAAATTTTGCTGCTAAAATTATGTCGCTACTATGACAAATTTACAAAGATGTGGTGAAATAAAAAATGGCAGTGCTAAGTTTTAAGGCAGTATCCACAAATTCTGGAAAATTTATGTTGACTTTTTAGAATTTAATTGATTAACTTATAGCAATTAAAAAAAACATTGTAATTTGTTTGAATTTACCGCATAATTGTTCTTTAAAATTAAGAGGTTTTGTAAAGGATTAATGTTCGTTTTTTGTCAATACAGCGGAAGAAGACACCAGTGAAAGAGGCGCAGAAGAATGACTTTAGCGGAGCGACAATTAAATCAGGAGCGGCGGCATTTTTCGGCGCAATGGGTTCAGATTGGTTCAGCACTGGTTAATTTCGACACGTTATATGAGTTATTACTTAACATTGTAAATAAATACGGTTCGCCAACTCAAATTTGATGAATCGATTAGACTTCTTTTTAAAATTTACATTTGTTATTTATTAAATATAGTAGCTTATAAGATCCAATACGTTCACAGGACATGCGCTGTATCGTTCGTCGCAATCCTTTTCGAATTCAGCTTTTCGTACCTCCTCGGACAAGTTTTCGCTCTTGGATGAAGATGGCCTGTAAAAATTCGGATTTCGTGATAGGAGAAATCTTTTTTGTCTATAAATCAATTGTGTAGAGCGGAAAAATGCACGTTCTGTAAAACTTCTCGTGTTTTAGTGTCCTTTCGGTTGTTCTTTTATTTTTTTCGGTTCTTGTCAGTTCTTTTAGGTTCGTGTCGATTGTTTTCAGTTCTTATTGGTTGTTTTCGGTTCTTGTCAATTCGTTTCGATTCTTACCGGTTGTGTTCGATTATTATCGGTTCTTTTCAGTTCTTATCGATTGTTTTCGGGTCTTGTCGGTTCTTGTCGTTTCTTGTCGGTTGTTTTCGGTTCTTGTCGGCTCTTGTCGGTTGTTTACGGTTCTTGTCAATTCATTTCGATTCTTATCGATAGTTTTTCGATTTTTATCCGTTCTCATTGGTTCGTGTCGGTTCTTTTCGGTTTTTGTCGATTTTTTCCAATTGTTGTCGGTTGTTTTAGCGTCTTTTCGATTTTTTTCGGTTCTTTTTGGTGGTTTTGGTATTTTTTCAGCTTGTCTAGTTTCTTCTCATGTTAATTTTATGAAATTTGATCCCAAGTCTTATATACAACAAAATCAGCACAATATAGTAAAGCACAAAAAATGATGCACTGTATATTGTGTACATAAAATAAACTTGTGTCGATTTGGAACGTTCAAAATTGTTTTGAGCATCATAAAAATGGGCGTAAATTGACGTGCACTTTCCAACCGCACTCAATCGATTTGTAGTCAGAAAATGTTTCGAAGTGTTTATTAATGAAGTTGTAAATGTGTGAAGACTTGCGTGAAAAATATGTGCAGCACATCACCAACGAGACCATTTTTGGTTACCGGATTTTTGGCAGCATCGCATATAGCTCGCATCAAGCAAATCCGTCCCGGATAACCAGCCCTGAATGAGCGCAAATAATATTTGCCATTACGCGTGGGTTTTTTTTTTGTAAATGGGACTTTGATATTATCTTACCTTTCTAGTTTATTTTCAACAATTTCGTAAGCCAATTGCCTGTCGAAACTTCGTCTAGCAAAGTACTCTTCATAATTGCTTGAGTTCTTATCATTTGGGAGCTTGTAGTTGGCTTCAAAGTAGAACGAAACGGAGATAGCCTTGTTAGGGATGTCCAGGGGAATGCTTATAGCGAAGAATAACTAAAATAAAGAAGAAAAAAAAATACTCATGACAAGTTTAGTAATAGAAACAAATACAATTTCTTCATACTTAATTTTTTAATTTTTTTTCAAAACAAAGACGCAACATAACATTGAAACTTTTATAACATTGAAAAAAAAATGTATATACATATATTTTTTAATATTCAAGGCGTTGATTCTTTTTTATTTTTTTACTACTACAATTTCTTTAAACGTTTTTTATTTAACTAACGTATCAAGATTGCATACGTGTTTTTTTAATAGCTCTTTTTTTCTATGAATATGCTAAAATTGATCAATTTAATTTACCTCCTTAAGCCATAGAAATGCAATATTCGAGAAATTAACGATACTTTTTATTTTTATTTTTTCAATTACTATAATTTCTTTAAACTTTTTTTCAGAACAAAGATGGATGCAAAACTGTACACTTCTTCTTTTTCCACATATTTTCTGTTCAATTTTTTAATTTTCATCTTAATATTTTTTAGTTTTTTTTACTGCTATAATTTCTTTAAGCGTTATTTATTTTTAAACAAAGAATCAACATTGAATACTGTGCTTTTTTTAAATAATTATTTTCTTCTGTGAATGTGCTATAAATGATCATTTTAATTCCTCATAGAAGTGTTTTTGTAAGAGTGCAAAATAATGAGGAAGCAATGTGCTTAAACTTTGCATCCTCGTTTATTCGAATATTAGCCATTTCTGCTGTTGGTCAATCGCCAAGTGATTTATCCAGTACCCCCATTCCGCTACCCTCGGGAAATCCGATGGAACGTATTTGCCTCGTGACCGCAGAAGTGACGTTCTTCACCCTTGACCCATCGACGATGAGCAACATTGAACAGCACAGAATAAGTGACCATGACGAAATTTCGGTGCTGCAAAATCATATAAAATCTTACTGACTAAATTGAAAAAAAAGTAGAACCTTGCACATTGCTTCCTCATTATTTTTCGCGTTTTATAAAGCTACCTCTATGAGGAAGTATGTTATTCAATTTTTGGCTTCCTCATAGAGGAAGCTTCGTAAAACGCGAAAAATAAAGAGGATGCAATTAGTGATGCCACAAGACGAGACAAGACGAGAAATAAGTCTTGTCTCGAAAAAAATTCGAGACAAGACTTCTTGTCTCGAATTTTACTCAAAAATTTTTCGAGACAAGAGTCTTGTCTCGATATTTCTCGTCTTGTCTCGAATTTTTCGAGAAATCTCGAATTTTTCGAGAAATCTCGAATTTTTCGAGAAATCTCGAATTTTTCGAGAAATCTCGAATTTTTCGAGAAATCTCGAGTTTTTCGAGAAATCTCGAGTTTTTCGAGAAATCTCGATTTTTTCGAGAAATCTCGAGTTTTTCGAGAAATCTCGAGTTTTTCGAGAAATCTCGATATTTCTTGTTAAATATCGAGATTCCTTCTCTTTTTCCGAATTTCTCGACACTGCCAATTACTTTTTACGCAGTTTGACAGTTAAAAAACGTCATTTGTCTCATAATTTTTTTTTTAGTAATAATATATATAAATAAATATACACGGAGGCTGTGCCAGAAATGTGTCATTCAGATCGACGTTTAATGTCCTCCGAGAGGTCGTCAGTTCGAAATGGCAGAGTAAACAAAATAGAATAAACGATTTACCTCTTTGCGCCGGAAAGAACGCGCGTGTGACTGCATTTGCGACGGGAAGTAACGATCCTCGCAGTAAAAAAAACATCTACAGGGACAGACGACAAACATACACACACACACAACAGACACACACGTACGCCGTTTAAAAAGGTACGATCGATGTAAATCAATATTTCGAAGACAAAATATTAATAAACGATTCTTTGTAAATGCTGCGAATCATTGACGAAAAAAAAAATAAATGAAAACGATTAATCCGCTCCTATATTTTATTACAGTAAACATCCGCTCCGTATCACAAAGTAGCTTACAGCTAAATGTCTTTCGGTGTAAAAAAAGCCAACTGTCTCTTCTACGCTAGTCGACAGTGGCCGAGAAAACCGCGACGCTTGTCCTCGGTCAAAATAAACAATCTGTGAACAATTTTCGTTGGTGCAATAATAATTGAGAAATGTTATTAATAAATTATTTTAATAAATAATAGTGCACCAAATGACTCGGCAACCTAATTTTTTTGTTATGAAGCAAATCTGTTTATTTTTCTGACTACGTATACATTTTTTCAGAATTGTTTCTGATTTTTTATTTTATAATTTAAAAAAGACGCTATTTACAAACAATCTCGAAAAATCGTAAGAAATCTTGAGAAATGTCATGAAATCTCGAGGAATCACGAGCATCTCGAAAAATCTCGAAAAATCTCGAAAAATTTCGAGAATCTTGAAAAATTTCGAGAAATCTCGAAAAATTTCGAGAATCTTGAAAAATTTCGAGAAATCTCGAAAAATTTCGAGAATCTTGAAAAATTTCGAGAAATCTCGAAAAATTTCGAGAATCTCGAAAAATCTCGAGACACAAGATTTCTCGTCGAGAAATCTCGAGTCTCGAGATCTATGTCTTGTCTTGTCTCGACGAGTCGAGACAAGACAATTTCAATTCGAGACAAGAATTCTTGGGCTCGAGACAAGAAATTTCTTGTCTTGTCTCGAAAAATCGAGAATTCTCGAGTCTTGACGGCATCACTAGATGCAATGTGCAAGGTTCTACTTTGCATCCTTGTTTTAATTAGATAAATATACATGTTGTGGATTCGCTTTTTCTATTTCGTTATTACGTTATTTCGTGATTATTAGAGCGTTTCCGAAAGTGAATGTGATAATGTATATTTGAAAAAATAATTCAACATTCCATAAAATCAAAAATTTCATACCGTTCGTCACTAAATTATACATATATAATGGCTGAATATTGTTTCATTTATATACAAAATTTGAGCTCGCTATCTTAAGTTTTGCAAAAGTTACAATAGAGCGATAATGTAAATTTTTTGATAAATTCAAAACATCATAAAATTTTAACGGTTCAACCGATCTTAACCAAATTCAATAGCGATCACCGGCGTGTGAAAGCTCACATTCGTACCAATTTTAAGATCAATATCTTGAAAATTGAAAGAGTTATCGCGTAAACAGACATTTTTCAAAAAATTAAAAAACGCGTAATAATTTAACGATGAAGTGGATTTTAACGAAAATCTGTATGAACGATGAGGCTCGATCCCTCTATCTATGGTCCAAATTTCAGCTTGATATCTCAAGGCATTCCCGAGTTATAAAGGTTTACCTTTTTCGATCGTGTAACACACACACACACACACACACACACACACACAGACATTTTTTCTAAATCACTTTTCTCGACGTTTTGGCCCATTCTGAGTGTACTGACATGAAAATCTCGAAAAAATTTTTTTTTATGAAAACAAAGCTTCCTCTATGAGGAAGCAAAAAAACAAAAACAAAACAAACCCACAAATTAACAAGGCTGCAAAGTAGAACTTTGCAAATTGCTTCCTCATTATTGTTGGATTTTTACAAATCTACCTCTATGAGGAAACATGTTAATCTATTTTGGCTTCCTCATAGAGGAAGCTTTGTAAAAATCCAACAATAATGATGAAGCAATTTACAAAGTTCTACTTTGCAGCCTCGTTTATATTGGCGAAAAGTGTTTGCAATTCCCTCCCATTTTTCGAAAACTTATTTGACCTCAGCTTAATGCGCAAGGACTACCTTAATCGAAATAACGAAAACGGAGTTTATCCTCCTCTTTTGTGTAAATTTTCATCTCGATTCGTCACGCCGTTCGAGAGTTATGAGCAATTCTATTTTGGGACAAGCGGTCATTATAAATTAAAAAAATAAAAATTATATATGAAGCAATGTGTAAAGTTCTACTTTGTATTCTTATTTCCATTGAGTACAAACTTTTGTCTCGCATTATCAACTTTTGCTGATGCTAGAGCGAAAATCGTTTTTTTTTTTGTAATTTCAAAATGTCGTAAAATCTGAACTATTTTACCGATCATCGTCAAATTTGGTACGTGGCATAGTTGCATGTTCCTTTTCGTCTGTAAAACATTTCAATTAAATTGGTGAAATTCGACGTGATTTACAAAAAAAAAAATGATTTTTTTCGGAAAATTCAAACATCTATAAAATCTGAACCGCTTTACCGATTTCGCCCAAATGCAACGCCAAACAACATTGAACGTATATTTATTTATAAACAACTATTTAGCAAAATCGTCTAATTTTTACGAAAGTTAGAGCAACCACGCCCTTTTTCAAAAAATTAAAAATACCATAAAATCAAAATGGCTGATTTTTTTTTTAAATCTCAACATTCAAAGCGGGGCAACTCCACTTGCGTGCCAAATTTGAGCCATATTGCTCGAACGGTTACTGAGTAATCGAGTTCATCGAATTTTCGGAACCCAGCCCGGGAAAAACGGTTCATATATAATCATATATAATTGTATATAATTTCATGTATAGTTGTATATAATTATATATAATTGTATATAACGTAATATATCATTGTATATGAAAACATATATGAGCATATATGAGTTTATATGTACATATACAGTGGTATACATGATCATATATAATACCAAAACCGCCAGCTTGCGATGTCATATATGAACAGATATGATCATATATAGTTATATACAACTATATATCGCCCATTTTTAGCGCATATATGATTGTATGTGGATCCATATACAAATGTATATGAGCGTATATAACTTTATATGTATATATACATTGGCATATATGACCCTATATATGACCATATATAACACCAAAACTGCCTGTTTACCATGTCATATATAAACAGATATGATCATATAGGATTGTATATGAGATCTATTCTGTGTGTCGACTGTGCAATATATGATCATATACAATCATATATGACTGCGCACAGAGAACTGACAGCTCATGTATGATCGTGCACGTATGATTATATGGTATTCCATAATCTATTGTTATATAATATTCACGAATTATTTCGATGTTCACGTCTTATTTATACACGGATGTAAAATTTGTTATATGGTTATATAACTAAGCATTTAATATCCGTTTTGTAAATGCGTGAATCATCCGGTTTTGTTTGAAGCGCTCAAGTTATAGGTATTTTTGCATATGCGGTTCTTTTCTTTATAATCACATGCTCATTCGCAACGATTAATGAAGATATTTGGCTTTCCTGGGCGGACGTTTCATTAAAACCTTCCACTTGATGAATTGAAACGGTCGCATATTAATAAGAATGATCAAGATTACTATACTAAATAATATCAACATAAAAGGATCGTGATAATCGTTTATTGTAATAGTGCACAGAAATTAACACGAACAGTTCGGGACCTTATACGTTGTACATATAATCGAAATATAACATTAGTAATGATATTTCTTAACCGTATATCGTGATGAAGTTCAACTTCATTGTATTTTTACATTACTTTCTTCAAGAGATTTGGTGTCTTGCAAATATACTCTCCAACTTTCAGAAGATTATATCTATTTAGGCATCGTCTGATATAATCACATATAACTATATATGATTGTATATGCTCAGATACAATTATATATGATCATGCATAGTCATATATGATCATGCATGATCATATAGAGACAAAATTCATATACAATCATATATGAGCAGTTTATATATGATTATATATGATCATGCATAGTCATATATGATCATGCATGATCATATAGAGACAAAATTCATATACAATCATATATGAGCAGTTTATATATGATTATATATGATTATATATGAATCGTTTTTCCCGGGAGGACACACATACATACGGACATTTTTTCTAAACGACTTTTCTCGACGTTCTGGACAATTCTAAGCATACTGGCATGAAAATCTCGAAAAAAAAATTTTCCATGAAAACAAAGCTTCCTCTATGAGGAAGCAAAAATCGACAATATAATCAGTAAAACTGAATTTTTTTGCCAACATGTAAAAAAAAAAGTTGCAAGGTAAAACTTATTTGTTTTAGAGTTAGCACTTTCTCGATTATTCGAAAAATCCGAATAATCCGGATCTGGCGGATCTGACACTTCAAGTTCGAATATTCGGTTTACCCGAAACTACCCGGAGTCGATTAAGGTTTGGGTAATTCGGGTAGTCCGGGTAGTTGAGGTCATCCGGATCGTTCGGGTAGTCCGGGTACTTCGAGTAGTCCGGATAGTTCGGGTAGTTCGGGTAGTCCAGGTTATTTAAGCAATACAAGAAGTTCGGGTAGCTCGGGTAGTCCGAATAGTTCGGATACTCCGGGTAGTCCGAGTACTCTATTTATCTAGATGTGAATGAACATATGGGGCATTCTAAACCAATTTGTCCAGCCTCCAACCCTGACTAACGACGATTGCATTTATGAATTTCTTTTTAATATTCACTAGAGTATTCACGCTATAAATTTTCAAAAAATGGTGTGCATTATTATGCACCCATAATTTTTTGTAAATTTATACTGATAAAGAGAAAACCAAACAAATATTTTAGAATGCTCATATTTATTCAGCGTATGAAAAATATCGAAAAATGTTGTATACGAAACTTCATTATTTCGAAGTACACTATGATGTGAGATTATTGTGAAAATGATCTATCAATTCCAAATCATGTTTTTTTACATAAATAAACATAAAAATCAAATTTTATTAATATTGCATCATTTTTATTATCTTCAAAAAAATCTAAAACAATTCACCTCGCAAATATGAATATTTTTAAGAGTAATCAAGGAGTGGGATGAGTGTTCTGTTTTTTTTAAATGAATTATTCAAAGCTATGGGTTTTTTTCTGAGCTTTTCATGAAATGTTTGTTTTCTGTATCTGAATATGACTGAATGACTTCGCACTGATATTATTTTGGTTTAAATTACTTTATCATTTTTTTGGTGTAATATTCATGCTATGCTATTCATTACAATGGTTGGAACGGGTAACGGATATAAAAAAGCAGTAGGTCTGTCAGTTTTGATCAGTTTTTAATGAAAAGCAAAATTAAAATTTTTTTCTTGTTGTAATTTTACAGTAATGTGCTTTGCGAATTTAATATTTTTTTTCGTTTTCGAACATTGCATTGATTCAAAGAGACGGTTTACTTGATTTGAAAAAGGGGTTTTGTTGATTCAAAGAAAGAATATATTGGATGAGCGAAAAACTGACAAAAATAAATAGCCGCGTGTCAATGTTGGTTTCAATAAGTGATATAAAATGATTTCTGTAACCTTTCTACAGCCAATACGTCATGGAAAAACACTTTTTTAAATAACCTCTACTAAATAACCTCTACTGTGCTTTCAATACTTTAGCGACGTGTTATTTTATAGTTTACTTTTCGCTTTTTGTGTCTCGAAGACAATTTCTTTAGAATCAATGAAAAACGTTTCATTGGTTTATAGAAATATTTCCTCGATTCAATGTCACTACTTTTCATTGAGTTTGAGATCACTTAAAGATAAAAATAAAATTAAAAATTTTAAAAAAACTCCCGACTTAAAAAAAAACTATATAAAAAAAATTTGATTTTATAAATTCAATATTCATAAAAATTAATCTGAAAAGGATAAAATAATTTCCGGTATCGTTTTAGTGAACAAATCATTTGAATAATAATAATTTATTTACTGCTGTCAATACAGTCCGGAGACGTCTTCTTCTGGGTTGGCAAATGTCCTTATTGTATATAATCATTCTTTTCTATAAGTGTCCAGACGCCAGCGCGTCTCTTGATAGGCAATAGATGATCACGATATTTGAGGGACGTCTCCCGACAGTATTGACAGCAGTAAATAAATTATTATTATTCAAATGATTTGTTCACTAAAACGATACCGGAAATTATTTTATCCTTTTCAGATTAATTTTTATGAATATTGAATTTATAAAATCAAATTTTTTTTATATAGTTTTTTTTAAGTCGGGAGTTTTTTTAAAATTTTTAATTTTATTTTTATTTCATACTTTTTAAAGTTCATCCTTAGGTGAATATGTACATTTACATGACAGCAGACCAGGAATGAGGTAATGGCTAGACGTGTAAGATATAAAATAATCGAGGACAGTAATGAAATAATAAAAAAAAAGTAAACAATACACAGATTATTTATTTATTAGTATCGTCGTACACTACGCTTCATCGAATTGTTTGTGTAAGGTTAGTACACTGCAGACGATGGATTTATTGGGAATGACTAATGGCGGTAATAAAAAAATATTTTCAAACGGGCTTTTTGAAAAAACACTCTTACCTCAGCGAGTTAGTAACTTATTGTACCGAAATATGTCTAATAACCATCTTATTCACTGTCAGAATTGATGTACCAAATTTGGTTAAGTCATTTATTGTGAATTCGGAGAAAAGTGGTGAAATACATTAATAGTACACAGCAGACGATGGATTTGCTTGAGATGACTAATGGCGGTAAAATCAATATTTTCAAACAGGTTTTTCAAAAAATACTTGTAATTCAGCGAATTAATAATTTATCGTACCGAAATATGTCTTAGAACCATCTTTATCACTGTCAGAATCCATGTGCCAAATTTGGTCAAGCCATTTGTTGTGGTTTCGGAGAAAACTGGCGACAAAGAAATCCGAATCGATCAGCTGATCACCGTGAAACGCATAACACCCGTCTTTTTGCCCGGCGGGCAGTCGGGAGTAAAAATGATAGTATGGAAACTCAAGTATATATTTTTATGGGCGAAGATTTCCGTGAATCAGCGAAAAGAAATTTCTCTGTGTAATACTTTATTAACTTTCTAATAAAATGCTGATAATTGCGACGGAATTGTGACGTTTTTTAAAAAATTAATCGTGGAAAAATTGACGAACTATCAAATACCTGAACTACCCGGATACCCGAACTACCCGGATACCTGATCTACCCGGATACCCGAACTACCCGGATATCCGAACTATGCAGATACCCGAATTACCCGAACTACTCGAACTACCCGAGTTGTCGCAATCTCCCAAACTACCCGAACTACCCGAACTACCCGGATACCCGAGGTATCCGGTCTTGAACTTCGAATCGATGAGGTACGAATAGTTCGAATATCCTGATTTGTGAGTTACCCGAATTAAAGTGGGAGCCCTAATTTGTTTGAAGTTTGAAGTATGCATTTTGAATGCCGGCCACACATACACCTACGCACATATTAATCCACATATTTTTTCTAAACCACTTTTCTCGACGTTTTAAACCATTTTGTGAATCGTGACATGAAAAGCTCGAAAAAAAAATTCTTTCACGAAAAAAAGTTTCTTTTATGAGGAAGCAAAAACATTTTTTTTTTAATTCTTTAAACATGTATTTTAATCCATTGCACACGAATTTACAATTGATCTCGTCAAAAAAAAAAAAAATTCATGAAAAAAAAATGTTCCAATAAAGTTTAATTTTTAGCGGTGAATATTTCAGTTTTTATATGACTTTGCAATTTTTTTTTCGCTAAATATTTGTTGTTTCAATTTCCACAGTGCGGATGTGCAGTACTCACCACATCATCGTTTGGTCAGAAAATTATGCTCATTGTTGTGCGGAAGTCAGTGGTAAATTGTTCGTACGTCATCGAGAAATATCGCACTTAGTCGAGAAATAAGAATCTATTGGAGTGTAAAGCTATTTTAATGATCTTAACGCAGTTGCTACTAATTTGTAAATTGCTTTAAATACTCTCATGAGTTTTCTATTCCTTTTCTATTTCAATTGGTCAATGGCACAATGCTTAAATTCTATTAAAAAATAGTTTCCATCAAATTTATCAAATAATTTTTCGCTAATATTATTGCACATAAAAAATGTTTTTTTTGTATTTTAATTAATAGCAGAATCTATCAAAGCTTACATAATGCGGAGACAAGCTCGGTGTTTCTTTTTTAAATGTTTACAAGGTAAAAAAATCTCAGTTTTCCTCTTTCTTAACATTTTATTTTTATTTCATGTTTTAAGTAATTCTAGTAATAAATTAATGGTACATTTTTACCTGAATGAGATATTCACGTAAATATGTTTCATTCTTTAAATTTTATTTTATTTCACGTTTTAATAAATTAATAAATTATAGTAATAAATGAATAGAAGATTATTAGCTGAGCGAAGTGTTCACATAAAAATTGCCCTTTCTTAAAATTTCCTTCTTTTCAATGTTTTATTCAATTTCAATAATAAATCAATAGAACATTTTTATCTGAACGATGTGTTCACATAAAAAATTCTCATTGTTTATTTTTTATTATATTTCATGTTTTAATTAATTATAGCAATAAATGAATAGAAGATTATTAGCTGAACAAAGTGTTCACATTAAAAAATCTCATTGTTTATTTTTTATTATATTTCGCGTTTTTATTAATTCTAGTAGTAAATTAATACGAGATTTTTATCCAACAAAGACGTTTCTGCTAGAGAGAAAAAAATCTGTGTTTTTCTCATTCCTAAAATTTTATTTCATTTCATGTTTCAATTAATTATAGCAATAAATGAATAGAAGATTATTAGTTGATCGAAGTGTTCACATAAAAATTTCTCATTCTTTAATTTTCATTATATTTCACGTTTTAATTCATTCTAGCAGTAAATTAATACGAGATTTTAATCCGACAAAGACGTTTCTGCTAGAGAAAAAAAATCTCTGTTTTTCTCATTCCTAAAATTCTATTTCATTTCATGTTTTATTTAATTATAACAATAAATGAATAGAAGATTATTAGCTGAATAAAGTGTTCACATAAAAATTTCTCATTCTTTAATTTTTATTATATTTCACGTTTTAATTAATTCCAGTAGTAAATTAAGGGATCTTTTCAGTGTGAAAAAAAATCGATTTTTTTTTTCGTCTTATCCATTAGTATATACGGTCAAAAACATCCTCTCAAATTTTTAAAGCGAAATTCGACATACTTCGCTGGCATACTTTATGGATCTGGCATCGCGGATTAGTCGTAAGTATACAATTTAGGTATATGACATTTCTACACTCGAAACTTTAAACGCGTTTTTCTCGGAACGACATTTTTCAAAACGCTGGCCATTCTCCAGGGAACAGTTTTCAAGCGATCGTTTTCAAATTTTAGGAGAACATTCTTCACGCTACTCTCTATCGTGCTATTGAAGCTTCTTTTTTTTTTAAATCTTCCCATTTTTTTTAAAAGAAAAACTGTCGAAAAAAACGGCTAAAATCGGTACTTTTTGTTCAAACCGCCGCTATTTTGTCAATTTTGATTTTAAAAAACGATTTTCATAGTGCGATAGCCAATCGCATACACCGAGAGAAAAAGTTTCATTGATTCACGGAAATCTTTGCCAATGAAGTGAAATACTTGAATTTCAATACTATCTTTTCTTTGAATGATCTCAAAGTCAATGAAAAGTAGTGACATTGATTCGAAGAAACATTTCCTTAAACCAATGAACCTTTTTCATTGATTTCAAAGATATCGTGTCTGATTCAATGACACCTTCTTCTTACCAGTTCAAAATTTCGAAAGCTATTTTTTCCTGAAGTACGCGGCAGATAAAGCTCAAATTTTGTGAGTATGTAAGAAAGTACGGCAGAAATAGGCTAAGCTTCTGGCTCCTCGAAACTCGAAGCCGTTCGTTCGAGAGAACCGGAAAACAAAAAAGTGAGGTTAGGTGTGAGAGGGAGATCAATGAAAACGTTTCTTCGAACCAATGAAAACGTCTCTTTAAAACAATGAAACTGTTTCTTTATTACATGCTCACTAAGTAAATCTTTATTCACAGGCAATGAAATGTTCTCTTTGAAATTTAAATGCACTATTTCATTGAAATCAAAGAAATATTTCCTTCAAATCAATGAAAAAAAAATCAATCCATCCATTTCTTTGGCGTCAATGAAATCTTTTCTCTCAGTGTACTAATTAATAATTCTTTGGGTTTTTTAAAAATCAAATTTGCGAACCCTCGGATGTCCACCATGAGGCTATCATTTTTATCAACATTATTTTCAACAATTTAAACAATAAAGAACGTCTTATAAAAAATCATTTTCTGTCATTCATGATTACCTTAATATGTCATAAAAATGTCAGATTCATCGGCGTATAGTAAACGTCCGAAAAAAATCGTGAAAATGGGCTATTTTTCGGGCCGTCACACTGGAAAGATCCCTTAAGGAGGTTGGAGCGCTCCACACTAGTCAAATCAGTGCTAAATTTTTAAAAGTGTTTCTACAATTTCAGATGGTTTAATAATCTGTTCTAAGGTATTAATCACATAGCAGCATTAGTTCTTGATATTCAAATACATTCACAGCTGTGATATCAACAGTAAATCGATCAATATCTGCAAATTTCCGATGTTTTGTTTGTCATCCAGTTTTTTAAAAGAGTAAACCGTAATATCAGTCCGATTATGACGACCAACAGCACATTTTGTTTACTAAAAGATATTCTATCGATTGGCCGTCTATTTTTTAAAATAGTATTAGTAGTTTAAAAGATACAACCGTTTGTTTATCCTATCATAACCTAACATCAAGTATACAAATGGCTGTAACTTTTGAACGCCTGCTACTATAGAAAATCCGGACGGTCAATCGATTAAGGATCTTCCACTGATCAAAATGAGCTATGTTTCGTCATAATCGGACTGATATTACGGTTTACCCTTTTACAAAACTGGGTGAAAAAACATGACACCGGAAATTCGGAGATATTGATCGATTTACTGTTCATATGAAAGCTGTGAATATATTTGAATATCAAGAATTAATGCTGCTATGTGATTAACACCTTGGAACAGATTATTAAATCATTTGGAATTGTAGAAACGCTTTTAGAAATTTAGCATTGATTTGATTAGTGTGGAGCGCTCCAACCTCTTTAATACGAGATTTTTATCCGACCAAGACGTTTCTGCTAGAGAGAAAAAAATCTCTGTTTTTCTCATTCCTAAAATTCTATTTCATTTCACGTTTTAATTAATTATAGCAATAAATGAATAGAAGATTATTAGTTGAACGCAGTGTTCACATAAAAATTTCGCATTCTTTAATTTTTATTATATTTCATGTTTTAATTAATTCTAGTAGTAAATTAATACAAAATTTTTATCAGAAGAAGGCGTTTCTGCTGGAGAGAAAAAAAAACGCAGAGTATCGTGACAGGAAAGGACTTGAGGCAAGTCGATAATGGGCAATCGGCCGAAGGCGGTGCTTTTGGTGGTAGAGCTCGCGTGGAACGTGAAGGAGAAGGAGGGAGAAATGAGAGGAAAAGAAGCAGAACCGAGGGTAAGCGCTTCTGGCTGAGCTGCTGCCGATTTCCCACTCCTCATTTTTTTTTCTCTCTCGATATAGTTAGACTAAGACTATATAGCTATAGTAACGTTATATATCCAGTTTCTTTGATGCACACCCAAAGAGACTCGGTATAACCGGCTCAATTGAGAAACCTGACCCTCGAAGAAACAGGGATGAGCAATATTCAGAATAAAATTCTTTTGCTTCGACATAATCGAGAATCATTTTTTTAAATCGTTAACAATTTTTTTTGCATCGATTATTAATTAATTGCAATTACAAAAAAAAATAATTTAATGATTTTATTGTATATAAATTTAATGAGAGCGTTTTTAAAAAAATTATTCACTTTTATTTAATTATATTTTCATTTTTTAAATATCTTCAAATTAATTGATATCTTTGATTTCAAAGTATTATTAAATACTTACTTAATCAGAAATTTCCCGCTGATTACACTGATTTTTAGTGTAAAACTAAAGAAAAATGTTGGAAACCAAAATATAGTCAATTTTATTTCCGATTTTTCACATTATATTTTTCTTAAATATTTATTTAGGTTCATAATATTCAGTGCAAATAATTGATAAAAATATATGTCGTCGGTTGCGTTCGTGACTAATTTATCTTAAAATTATATTTCATTGCAATCATAGATATTTAAAATAAAACACAAAATTGATAATGTTTGACCATTCGGCGCTTAGACTACTGATGAGGTTTGACGCGGGCGGAGAGGATTGGTGCAGAGTAGGTTCATTTTTTAAATATCTTCAAATTAATTGATATCTTTGACTTCAAAGTACTTTTAAATACTTACTTAAACAGAAATTTCCCGCTGATTATGAAAATGACAAATTTTTAGTGTAAAACTAAAAAAAAACATGTTGGAAACCAAAATATAGTCCATTTTATTTCCGATTTTTCACATTATATTTTTCTTAAATATTGTTATGAATATAGAGATAGGTCTTATAGGAACACACGGTATGACAATCGACAAATGAATACTTGATATACTTCACAGTAAACGTGACAGAAGAGAGTCTTGACAGGACTTTGACTGGGAGCAAACGTGCGAACAAAAGCGTTAAAGATAAATAGAACTATTTGTAATTAATAATATCCGCCCCACAAACAAATATCCGCTTTATTCATTCGCTCGGTCGTAACAATATTTATTTAGGTTCATAATCTTCAGTGCAAATAATTGATAAAAATATTTGTCATCGGATGCGTTCGTGACTAATTTATCCTAAAATTATATTTCATTGCAATCATAGATATTTAAAAAAAAACACAAAATTGATAATGTTTGACCATTCGGCGTTTAGACTACTGATGCGGCTTGATGCGGGCTGAGAGGCGGAAGGATTGGTGCAGAGTAGGTTCATTTTTTAAATATCTTCAAATTAATTGACAACTTTGACTTCAAAGTACTATTAAATACTTACTTAATCAGAAATTTCCTGCTGATTATGAAAATGCTAAATTTTTAGTGTAAAACTAAAAAAAAAAATATTGGCAACCAAGATGTAGTCGATTTTATTTTCGATTTTTCACATTATATTTTTCTTAAATATTTATTTAGGTTCATAATATTCAGTGCAAATAATTGATAAAAATATATGTCATCGGATGCGTCCGTGACTAATTTATCCTAAAATTATATTTCATTGCAATCATAGATATTTTTAAAAAATACAAAATTGATAATGTTTGACCATTCGGCGTTTAGACTACTGGTGCGGTTTGACACGGGCTGAGAAGCGGAAGGATTGGTGCAGAGTAGGTTCATTTTTTAAATATCTTTAAATTAATTGATATCTCTGACTTCAAAGTACTATTAAATACTTACTTAATCAGAAACTTCTCGCTGATTATGAAAATGCCAAATTTTTAGTGTAAAACTAAAGAAAAATGTTGGAAACCAAAATATAGTCAATTTTATTTCCGATTTTTTACATTATATTTTTCTTAAATATTTATTTAGGTTCATAATATTCAGTGCAAATAATTGATAAAAATATATGTCATCGGATGCGTTCGTGACTAATTTATCCTAAGATTATATTTCATTGCAATCATAGATATTTAAAAAAACAAAAAAAAGATGCAAAGCAGAACCTTGCACATTGCTTCTTCATTGTATTTCGTTTTTTACAAAGCAACCGCTAAGAGGAAGTACGGTAATTGATTTGGCTTCCTCATAGAGGAAGCTTTGTAAAAAGCGAAATATAATGAGGAAGTAATGTGGAAGGTTCTGCTTTGCATCCTTGTTTTTAATAAATAAATAAGCGCACACTCCCGCTTTGTAAAAATATAATAAAGACGAACGGTCCGGAAACACTCTCGAATACTCTATCTTCTCTGTTTTTTTGTTTTGTAGAACACGATAGAAATCGGGTTTTTCCGAAATTTCATTGGGAAGCAAGGATATGGATAGTTTATACGACATAAATCGCTACTTTTTGCAGTATAGACTGTGGAACTTCGCTATGAAAATATGGGATCGTTCAACATTTTTGGGCTATATCTGACGTATTTTTCTGTTAATCATGAATTTGGTACTCATTTAACTCCCAGCTTGATATTTGATACCAAAATTCGCATCGCAGAAAAAAAAATTCAAAAATTCAAAAAATCAAAATCTCATAAAATTTTTACGTTTTAACCGATCATAACCAAATTTAATAGGGATCACCAGCGTATGGAAGCTCACATACATACCAATTTTGAGCTTAATATCTCGAAATTTAAAAGAGTTATCGCGTTAACAAACATTTTTGAAAAAATTCAAAACCGCATAAAAATTTAACGATTATGGGGATTTTAACAAAAATTGGTATGAACGATGAAGATTGACCTCTCTATCTGTGGTGTAAATTTTAGCTCTATATCTCGAGGCGTTCCCGAGTTATAAAGGTTTACATTTTTTGACCGTGTAACATATACACACACACACACACACACACACACACACACACACACACACACACACACACACACATACAGACATTTTTTCTAAATCACTTTTCTCGACGTTTTGGACCATTCTGAGTGTACTGACATGAAAATCTCGAAAAAAAAATTTTTTCACGAAAACAAAGCTTCCTCTATGAGGAAGCAATTGATAATGTTTGACCATTCGGCGTTTAGACTACTGATGCGGTTTGACGCGGGCGGAGAGGCGGGCGGATTGGTGCAGAGTAGGTATAAGTTTGTTGGCTTGTGTCGCAGGATGTTGCAGAGGTGTGTACCTATTTACGATGCTCTTTGCTTCGTACCTCGTCTCACGTTTGTGTCCATGACTCACGTAGATCGGTCGTTATTTACTCGTGTTCGTGTGGTTAGATTATAGCATTAATACGACCATTGACCGTACTTCGTTATATTGCAATCAGATTTGTGAACGCTTATTAGTTTTAGCGATAAAATATACGATCGGTATAATTATTTATTTATTACACTATCAAAAAATCGACTTAAAATGAAATATGCACTGAAATTTCTATGCACAAATTGGTTGACTTGAATATAAAATTTTTGTATGGCACACAGTAATTTTAGTACTTTAATTTCACTGTGAAGTTTCTTTAATTTTATTCAATTGTACATTCAATTTAATTGACAGGTTAATGCATAAAAATTTGCAGGTATTTTTTAATACTTTATATTTTTTTTTAAATGGCTAACAAAAAGAATTCTCGAAAAATGTTGAGAGAAAAATGAATGAATAATAAATAAATAAGTGATGCCGAATAATTCGTAGTTTTGATAAAAAAATAACTCTGCCAGGTTCGTTGATAAAAAAAACGAACCTGGCAGAATTGTTTATTTATTTAGTGAAAAAAAAAGCAAAACTACGAATTATTCGGCATCATTTTTTTTTAAATTTATTAGTCATTCATTTTTTTCTAAACATTTTTCGAGAATTCTTTTCGTTAGACATTTAAAAAAATTAAGTGTTAAAAAAAACCTGCAAATTCTGAAAATACAAACTAAAAAAATCCACTTTTATTTTCAATCGCAGTAAAAAAGGCTTGTAATCGGTGCTTTCGATAAATTTCATAGCAACAAAATAAAATTCATTGCGAAGTGATAGAAAATTCATACGTAGCTGTAAAAAAAACAATGGCGTAGACGCCGATGACGAGATATCGGTATTGTAGGATATATACATGAAAACGATAGAATCGATCTGGAAAAGCCGCCTGGTAGCTCAGTATCCATGTGCCGTACAGTTGCTCGTATCCTGAGTCGAGTGGCAACCCTTTTTACCACCCGATTTCCTTCAAGCTCGTGTCAATCTACATAAAAAGCGACAAGCCGGGCAAAGACGATATCGACCGGGCGATGAGGCGTGGCACCTGCAAGCGGCATAACTCGAGGAAAGATTTTCAAGTCACTCAAGCTTCTTCCCAATTGACGATATTCCGATAAGAGTGCTGCAAAAAAAAAATAACGATGAAAAGTAGAACGTAGCACATTGCTTCCTCATTATTATCCAGTATGCAACATTTTTGATTTCTTATCACTCTTACAATTCTTATCACGCAACACTCTTTGTACTCGAGACATTTTTTTTTTAGGATTCCACGTCAGGTTACTAAAAATTATCTGACACATTAAAAAAAGTGATTTATGAACAATGTGTGGATAGTATGTGTTAGTGTATTTGTGTGTTAGTCTGTTAGTGTGTTAGTGCATTAGAGTGTGGGCGTGTTGGTGTGTTAGCGAGTTAGTGTTTTAGTGTTTTAATGTTTTAGTGTTTTAATGTTTTAGTGTTTTAGTGTTTTAGTGTTTTAGTGTTTTAGTGTTTTAGTGTTTTAGTGTTTTAGTGTTTTAGTGTTTTATTGTTTTAGTGTTTTAGTGTTTTAGCATTTTAGTGTTTTAGTGTTTTAGTGTTTTAGTGTTTTGGTGTTTTGGTGTTTTGGTGTTTTGGTGTTTTAGTGTTTTATTGTTTTAGTGTTTTAGCGTTTAGTGTTTTAGTGTTTTAGTGTTTTAGTGTTTTTGTGTTTTTGTGTTTTTGTGTTTTTGTGTTTTTGTGTTTTTGTGTTTTTGTGTTTTTGTGTTTTTGTGTTTTTGTGTTTTAGTGTTTTAGTGTTTTGGCGTTTTAGTGTTTTAGTGTTTTAGTGTTTTAGAGTTTTTGTATGTTAGTGTGTTAGTCTGTTAGTCTGTTAGTGTGTTAGTCTGTTAGTGTGCTGCTGTGTTGGTGTGTTAGTGTGTGAATGTGTTAGGGCGTTAGTGTCTGAGTGTGTTAGTGTTTTAGTGTGTGTAGTGTGAGTGTGTAGTGTGAGTGTGAGTGTGAGTGTGAGTGTGAGTGTGAGTGTGAGTGTGAGTGTGAGTGTGAGTGTGAGTGTGAGTGTGAGTGTGAGTGTGAGTGTGAGTGTGAGTGTGAGTGTGAGTGTGAGTGTGAGTGTGAGTGTGAGTGTGAGTGTGAGTGTGAGTGTGAGTGTGAGTGTGAGTGTGAGTGTGAGTGTGAGTGTGAGTGTGAGTGTGAGTGTGAGTGTGAGTGTGAGTGTGAGTGTGAGTGTGAGTGTGAGTGTGAGTGTGAGTGTGAGTGTGAGTGTGTAGCAGGCATGAAACATTCAAACTGCTATATTTCAAGAACGGCTTTTACAATCAACCTGAAATTTGATATGTCAATAGAACAGCGATGCTCCTTTCTTCGAAAACAATTGCATAAAAATTGAACTATCTTATCAGATTTTATAAGACTTCGAATTTTTCGAAAAAATTCTGCACGCTCTCTGGCTGCCACAGTTCTTTATTATTAAAATAAATAGTTCTTAACAAACGCAGCTACAATTTTCTACAAGATCCAACGGTAAGGAATATAGCGAAGATCGGGGAAGACGTTTGGATTTTAGAGAATTTTGAATTTCCGAAAAATTGACGTTGTCGTTCTAAGTTAATAAATTAACTTTGACATAATTGGTTCAATTTTTCTACAGACATGAACTAATTCAGTAATGTTAGGTATCAAATTTGTTTTTTTTTTAGAAAACGCTTGTTATATTTTAATTAATAATATAATCATTAACAGATAAAAGAAAAAATCTATTCCTAAAATTCGTCATTGTTTATTATTGCTAAAAAATTTAAGTATCTTCGCGTGTGTATTTCTTGCTACTTAACAGCAATACGTTGTGGACAAAACTAGCGGTACTTTGTATTTGTAGTGGTACCGCAATTACTTGTTCTCTCTCTGGGTCTGCTTGGAGATGTCTCATGAAAGAGGTGAAACCCACTGAGTTTTTTGTCATTGGAAACTCTTCGTAGCTGTTTCATACGGATAATATATATCGTTTTTTTTTGAGCAAGTCAAGTGCAAAGTGCAGTACGAGAAACTATTAGTCAGAATGAACGTTGGATGTAAAACGACGTAGGTATTTATGTAGCAGTTCTTTGTACTAATAATCTGTCAGTTCCTTAACTAATTTCCTGTAAAATTGCCTCTGTAATAATACTGCCAAAAAATGATTGATAAATCAGTAAAAAAAAAATTAGTTCAACAAAGAAACTTCAATAACTCATTTTTCTAGTCATCCCGCAATTTTTGTTTCTTTTCATTTTGAAAAATGCTCCAAAATCACGAGCTGAAAAAATATTTGCTAGTAAAGTTTCATTTTATACCCTTAAGAAGTTTGACAATCATTTAGAAAAAAGTTTTGTAAAAATAGCTTAAAAAATTCTCGAAGAGGAAAAATAAATTCAAATTTGTTTATATAACAGAATTAATTTCATATTAAATAAAAAGTTTGCGATATAATGATTTTTTTTTCAAATTCATTTTAAACAATTAAGCAATGTTATTATTATTATTCAAAATAAATACTACGAAAATTTTATTTTAACATAATTTAATTTATATTTAGGAACACATGTGTGACACATTAAAAAAATAGAACTTGATCGAAAATAAGTGAAAGCATCTGGACACTTTTCAAAGGGTTTTGTGGGTGGTGGGCGAGGATAGAAGGGTCAGAATAATTGACAAAGGATGAACCTTTCAACCACAGAGAAATTGAATTTATTGCCATGTGAGCGATGATATGGTTTTGCGGTATATATGGGGCATTCCATACCAATTCGACCAGCCATAAACCTTAATCCTCTCGGATCTTATTCATTATTTTTTTACTTATTCACTCGTGCCAATGGAGTACGCTAATCTCTTTTCAAATTTTTTAATGTTCATTTCACCATCTTACGATTTTTTTTAATTTTCTGGGCAGTAAATTTCCAAACGCTTATATTTTCTAAAACATTAATCGGACCGTAAAATATATATATATATATATATATGAAAGTTCTTCGACTTGAAGTATAGTTTCATGTGAGTGCTTAAAAAATTCTTTAATTGTTCTAAATCTTTTTTTTCACAAATAGCGAAAATATCGACTTTTTAGAAACTTGGAGCAGATTTTTTTTTCTCATCTCAAAAATACTCCTTGTAAATAACGAACATTTTAAGCCTAAACAGAGAGTGTTTCGTGTTTTTCACTTTTTACATTGACAAAGTCCGACGGCAGGATATTTTAAAATTGTTAAAATTGAATAAAACAGGAATAAGTCTAATAAAAAATATAAAGAGTCAAACATTTATCGAGATGGCTCGGAATGCCCTATATATATATATTTCATATATTGGTGTATAGTCAGGCTGCTGCTAATCAGCGTTAGACTTTTTGTTATTAATAAACAAACACTCAAATCATTTGAACGAATTAAACGATCGAAAGTGGCTGATATGAATTCTCAATAAATTTATTATCTTTTTATTTTCTTATTTTTAATTATCTTAGTAACGAATTGATGTATCTTTATTCTTATTAAATTAATATAACACAAAATAAGATTTAAAAAAAAACAAATGCGTGATTATTTTTCCAGGCTTTGCAATTTCTTTCCTCCTACATTTTTTTTTAATATTGATTTATTAGATATTGGTGGATATCATGGATTTCTTATTGGCTTTTAAATATGGGATCAGGCATAGAAAGATCGGAAACATTCGAAATTCAACAGCCAATCAGTTCTTTAATACATCGCCAAATTCGGGAACTATCGTTTCCGGAAGAGAGTGAAATGGGGGTAAGTTTTCATAGATTAGTACTTTTTTTCGTGAGCGATTATCACGAAAATATTTTTACAGCTGAAGCATATACCGTAAGAATCGATTTTATTAATGCAAATTTAACCAAATAAAAATTATTTATATTATATTATATTATTAAGTAAAAAGTAATTTTTTGCTTCCTCATAGAGGAAGCTTTCTTTTCATGAAAATTTTTTTTTCGAGATTTTCATGTCAGTACACTCAGAATGAGCCAAAACGTCGAAAAAAGTGGTTTAGACAAAATGTCTGTATGTGTGTGTGTGTGTGTGTGTGTGTGTATGTGTGTGTATGTGTGTATGTTACACGATCGAAAAATGTAAACCTTTATAACTCGGGAATGCCTTGAGAGATCAAGCTGAAATTTAGACCATAGATAGAGGGATCAAGCCTAATCGTTCATACTTATTTTTGTTCAAATCCACTTCATCGTTAAATTATTACACGTTTTTTAATTTTTTGAAAAATGTCTGTTTACGCGATAACTCTTTCAATTTTCGAGATATTGATCTTAAAATTGGTATGAATGTGAGCTTTCATACGCCGGTGATCGCTATTGAATTTGGTTAAGATCGGTTGAACCGTTAAAATTCTATGATATTTTGAATTTTTCAAAAAATTGACATTATCACTCTATTGTAACTTTTACAATACTTAAGATAGCGAGCTCAAATTTTGTATATAAATGAAACAATATTCAGCCATTATATATGTATAATTTAGTGACGAACGGTATAAAATTTTTGATTTTATGGAATGTTGAATTATTTTAAAAAATATACATTATCGCATTCACTTTCGGAAACGCTCTAATAATCACGAAACAACGTAATAACGAAATAGAAAATGCGAATCCACAACATGTATATTTATCTAATTAAAACAAGGATGCAAAGTAGAACCTTGCACATTGCTTCCTCATTATTTTTCGCGTTTTACAAAACTTCCTCTATGAGGAAGCCAAAAATGGAATAACATACTTCGTCATAGAGGTAGCTTTGTAAGAAGCGAAAAATAATGAGGAAGCAATGTGTAAGGTTCTACTTTGCATCCTTTTTCTCGTTGATGATAAGTACGAAAATATTTTTACAGTTAAAAAATGAACCGTAAAAACAGATTCAATTAATGCATTTTTTTACGCAAATAAATATTGTTAATATTATTATTATTATTAATATCAACTAAATATATAAATTTGATTCCGATGATGTATTACATTGGACAGCAATGCGAACATTTTATTTTTCCTTCGAATAAAAATTTATGATTTGTTCGTAGTTTATTTTAATTAATAAAAAATATTTGCTCGTTCTGAATATATTTTTTATTAATTCAATATCACTAAATTTTATAGACTTATAAAAAGATAAAACTGATTTAATTATATTTTTCAATTCACGGTTAGGAAAAACCTCAGCATGGGCTGAGATTTTAATTAAATTTTCTTTACACGATGTAAGCGCAGAGGTTTGAAACGGAACACGATGATAGGGTTAAATAATCGATTGATTCATTACACCGCGTCAGGATAATATCAAGTGGCTTGTGGCGCGTGTCTACTTAATCGACAGCCTAGCTTCTCCAGAAACTGAAGGATTTTACCCTGGGGGATGAAATTACAGCGTTGTCGACACCCTTTTTTTCCTTTCCTTCTTTTAAGCGTAGTCCCTCGGTGCAGGTTTCTCATCGTAAAGGTATTGGTATTTAAGTCTAAATCCTAATTTAGACATCGCTGGAATTAGTAATCTAATTTTAATGAATTAATAAATGCGCAGAAATAAGTAATTAAAACAATTACTAAATCCACAGAAATTAGTAATTAAATAAATTACTAACCGCTGGAATTAATAATTAAATAAATTACTAATTTCGCTGGTATTAGTAGTTAAATAAATTACTCATTCTGCTGGCGTTAGTAATTAAATAAATTAGTAATTTCGCTGGTATTAGTAAATAAATAAATTACTAATTCCGCTGGTATTAGTAATTAAATAAATTACTAACTCCGCTGGCATTAGTAATTAAATAAATTACTAATTTCGCTGGTATTAGTAAATAAATAAATTACTGATTCCGCTAGAATTAGTATTTAGATGTTAATAAATTACTCATTCCGCTGGAGTTAGTATTTAGATTTTAGTGAATTACTAATTTTTCTGAAATTAGTATTTAGATTTTTATGAATTACTAATTTTACTGAAGTTAGGTTAGACGTTATAGCGCGTTAAGACTTTTTTAAATTTAAAATAGCGTGAAAACGGAATGGATTGTGCTCAAATTCAATACCGATCATTGATTTATGATAGTCCAACTTTGTAAAAAATTTTAACTCGATATCTCAAAAAATGTGACAGATAGAACGCATAAAGATATTTTTGAAAAAATTGAAAATTACGTTAAAACTGAATGACTGCGTATATTTCGTTAAAAATTAAACCAAATAAGGGGACTTGTCTATACAACATGTATTATAAATTGCAGCTTAGTATCTGAAACGGTTCTTAAAGTTATGGGAACGGACATTTTTTTTAAACGTTATTTCTTGACGTTTTGGAACATTCCGAACACGTTTACGTGAAAGTCTGGAGAACTTTTTTTTTCACCGAAACAAAGCTTCCTGAGTCAGCAAAATGATTAATTCTGTTCGAAATTAGAAATTGATCCGCAATTGAAGTAAGAAATTGTATGGAAATTTCACTGCGAAATCAGATACGCAGTACGAAAAAAGTTCGAAACGATCATGTATAGACAGAATATTTATTTCAAATCCCTTTGGATTCCCGTTACGTGCCGGAATGAATTTACAGTGGTAGAAACAAAATAAACGGTGGAAATACGAAGCCAAAGCATACAAAAAAATAAAATAAAGGGCAGAAAAGCTTGACGGTTCGCAGGCTTAGTGATGCCTACTGCGCATGCTCGCTCGATCCAATTCTCAAAAACCTTCGACCCGTGTCTAAGCTCGAGCACCTTTCTCGACATCGTTCGAGCGTATAAAAAGAGATTGAAGTTGACGCAAACGACATGGTATTATCGGTGTGAGGGGCGACGTGCTCACTGATGGTATAGAATACTACTCTTACTGTGAAACAAATCGTCGCTGTAAAGCTTCGGGAAGCTTTTTTTTCCCCCTACGAGTGTCGGGTGTAAAATGCCGTGAGATCGTCGCGGCTGGTGAAATTGTTACTCTTTTAATATGAGCTATTTGCAGTGATTTTTTTTCAAACTGTTAAACAATTCTTATTGTTAGTGAAATGTTTTAAAAATCTGGCTTTTAATTATTAAAGCAGGCTAATTAAGTGTTATGTTTTTTTGTCTCGAACTTGTTATAAAAAATTTCACAATGAATAAAATTAGAAAAAAAATTGAACATTAAATTATTTAATCACGCTAATTAAGTGTTGTTTCGCTTTTATTCTCGACCTTGTTAGAAATATTTTACAATTAATAGAATGAAAAAAAATGAGCATTTAATTATTGATTCTGACTGGTTAATTGTTATTTCGATATATTTTTTTAAAATGTATAAAATGAAAAAAATCTTCGTTCTCCGGACAGTGATGCTTATTTTTGTACATTTTCAAAACTTTCCTGTAATTAAAAGAAAAAAATAATAATGAGGAAGCAATTTGCAAAGTTCTACTTTGCAGCTTTATTTAGTACAAGTTAAAATTCTGAGAAATTTGAACTACATTCCAGATTATGTCAAAACCATGTACTAATTATCACAGAATAGTACTGATTTCATGAATTAAATTTTAAGTTCATTGTCTCATGTTTTGTTAAAGTTAGGGCAACAATGTGAATTTTTCGAAAATTTCAAAACTCTATAAAATCCGAACCGCTTTTCCGATTTCGATCAAATTCAATACCAAACAACGTTAAGAGTACCTGTACGTACGGAGAATTATTTAGCAAAATATCGATAATTTTGCGAAAGCTAGAGCCCGGACGTCCTTTTTTGAAAAAATTCAAAAAGCTGTGAAAAAAAACTTTCTTCATACAATTCGTAAAAAAATTCAACAGTCAAAGAAGGGATGTAGCTTTACTTGTGTGTCAAATTTTAGCTTAACCGGTTGAACGGTTCTTGAATAATAGGTGATTAAAATTTCCGAGCACACACACACACACATACATACGGACATTTTTTTTAACCACTTTTCTCGATGAAAATCACGATTTTTTTTCATGAAAACAAACCTTCCTGTATGAGGAAGCAAAAAAATCGCTTTCCTTCGAACCCTTTAAGGGGATGCTGGAGTAGATTTTTTTTACCGACTTTGGTCGGTAAAAAGTTTCGGTTTCGTAGTTTACAAACTACGTTGCACAGAGAGAAAAGATTTCATTGACGCCAAAGAAATGGGTGGATTGATTTTTTTCATTGATTTGAACGAAGTATTTATTTGATTTCAATGAAATAGTGCATTTGAATTTCAAAGAGAACATTTCATTGCCTGTAAATAAAGATTTACTTAGTGTGCATATAATAAAGAAACAGTTTCATTGTTTTGAAGAGACATTTTCATTGGTTCAAAGAAACGTTTTCATTGATCTCTCTCTCGCACCTAACCTCACTTTTTTGTTTTCCGGTTCTCTCGAACGAACGGCTTGGAGTTTTGAGGAATCAGAAGCTTAGCCTATTTCTGCCGTACTTCCTTACATACTCACAAAATTTGAGCTTTATCTGCCGCGTATTTCAGGAAAAAATAGGTTTCGAAATTTTCAGCTGGTAAGAAGAAGGTTTCATTGAATTAGAGTTCATTGGTTTAACGAAATGTTTCTTCGAATCAATGTCACTACTTTTCATTGAGTTTGAGATCATTCAAAGAAAAGATAGTATTGAAATTCAAGTATTTCATTTCATTAGCAAAGATTTCCGTGAATTAATGAAACTTTTTTTCTGGGTGTGTTAATATATTACAAATATATCTCAAATTGCACAAGAATATAATATCAACATAGGCGCATCGGCGTCGGCTCGAATTTTGGATGAAAACTCTTGAAAAATAAAGAAAATCGTAATTTTGTAAACCTACCGAAAACCAATATGGCCGCTCGAACTGTCAACACCACCTATTTCGTCCTATATAAACATTTCTAGACATCACATTCAAAAGAAGAGCGGGGACGCCGATTCTATGAGGCTCTTCGCATTTTTTAAGACTGTTGGATTGGCGATAGCACAAAGGAAGCGCACGTAGTTTGTAAAGTACGTTTACGCAGTTTATTCGCGATCAGAGTAGGTCGAGAAGAGCGTGAATGAAGTTTCCCCATTAGGATACAGATGGCGCCGACGTAGTCTGTTTATTTTTGGAAAAGCTCCGAGCCTTTGCAACGCGAACGTAGTATACACTATGTATGGATTTGGCTTGTGTAGTCGACATTCTGATGGTTTTGGAATATTCAGAAATCATCACAGAATTGACGTCCGGTCTGATTTTACATATCTAATTTCCAGAAACAATTATATCTAACAGCAAAGGTCTGTTGCCATATCGTGCGCGACCATATTGAATTTCGGGAGATTCAGTATCTTTTGCCAAAAGTAAACAGACTACGTCGGCGCCATCTGTGTCATAATCGGGAAACTTACCGACCAAAGTCGATAGAAAAATCTACTCCAGCATCCCCTTAAGGGGAAATGAATTTTACCGACTTTGGTCGGTGAAAAGTTTCGGTTTCGTAGCTTACAAACTACGTTGTTAATACATTACAAATATGTCTCAAATTGCACAGGAATATAATATCAACACAGGCGCATCGGCGTCGGCTCGAATTTTGGATGAAAACACTTGAAAAATAAAGAAAATCGTAATTTTGTAAACCTACCGAAAACAAATATGGCCGCTCGAACTGTCAACACCACCTATTTCGTCCTATAAAAACATTTCTAGACATCACATTCAAAAGAAGAGCGTGGACGCTGATTCTACGAGGTTCTTCGCATTTTTTAAGACTGTTGGATTGGCGATAGCACAAAGGAAGCGCACGTAGTTTGTAAAGTACGTTTACGCAGTTTATTCGCGATCAGAATAGGTCGAGAAGAGCGTGAATGAAGTTTCCCCATTAGGACACAGATGGCGCCGACGTAGTCTGTTTACTTTTGGAAAAGCTCCGAGCCTTTGCAACGCGAACGTAGTATACACTATATATGGATTTGGCTTGTGTAGTCGACATTCTGATGGTTTTGGAATATTCAGAAATCATCACAGAGTTGACGTCCGGTCTGATTTTACATATCTAATATCCAGAAACAATTATAGCTAACAGCAAAGGTGTGTTGCCATATCGTGTGCGGCCATATTGAATTTCGGGAGATTCAGTATCTTTTACCAAAAGTAAACAGATTACGTCGGCGCCATCTGTGTCATAATCGAGAAAATTACCGACCGAAGTCAATAAAAAAATCCCCTTAAGGGGATGCTGGAGTAGATTTTTTTTACCAACTTTGGTCGGTAAAAAGTTTCGGTTTCGTAGCTTACAAACTACGTTGTTAATATATTACAAATATGTCTCAAATTGCACAGGAATATAATATCAACATAAGCGCATCGGCGTCGGCTCGAATTTTGGATGAAAACACTTGAAAAATAAAGAAAATCATAATTTGGTAAACCTACCGAAAACCAATATGGCCGCTCAAACTGTCAACACCACCTATTTCGTCCCATATAAACATTTCTAGACATCACATTCAAAAGAAGAGTGTGGACACCGATTCTACGAGGTTCTTCGCATTTTTTAAGACTGTTGGATTGGCGATAGCACAAAGAAAGCGCACGTAGTTTGTAAAGTACGTTTACGCAGTTTATTCGCGATCAGAGTAGGTCGAGAAGAGCGTGAATGAAGTTTCCCCATTAGGACACAGATGGCGCCGACGTAGTCTGTTTACTTTTGGAAATGCTCCGAGCCTTTGCAACGCAAACGCAGTATACACTATATATGGATTTGGCTTGTGTAGTCGACATTCTCATGGCTTTAGAATATTCAGAAATCATCACAGAATTGACGTCCGGTCTGATTTTACATATCTAATTTCCAGAAACAATAATATCCAACAGCAAAGGTCTGTTGCCAAATCGTGCGCGATCATATTGAATTTCGGGAGATTCAGTATTTTTTGCCAAAAGTAAACAGACTACGTCAGCGCCATCTGTGTCATAATCGGGAAACTTACCGACCAAAGTCGATAGAAAAATCTACTCCAGCATCCCCTTAAGAGTAATGATAATAGTAATAACAGATTAAAAGGTTATTTTAATCTTATCTGTCGCACCTGGCTCAATCTTCTGAGGTGTACACGATTTTTAGTGGGCTCGTTTTATATCGCTTATATACTCGGGATAATATTCGTATAAGAGGCCCGAGGGTTTCGCTAGTCACCGCGAGTATCTGTATCGAGCTACGAGTAAGTCCTAAAAAGGTATGCTCGAGTTTCCTGAGCTTAAGTTAGTGCCTCAGTACTGGGGCGTCCTGTGCAATCGAGTTTGAATTCCCAGCCTTCCCAGGGGCGGGGGAGGGTTGACTCCCCTCCCCCTCCCCCCCTGCCCCTCCCACTCCTCCACCTGACTCTGATTAAAAAATTATACGCAGTAGGTTGTCAGGAGTAGGTTCGTAACGGAAGGTCTCTCGTTATGGGAATGGAATGACGCTTGATTAACCTGCGGAAGATAGAGATATAGGTAACCAGGCTATGCCTATATACGAGGTATTCTACGTAAAAAAAAACATTTTTTTCCATCCTCTTAAAAAAATTCTCTTATAATTTGTCAAATTTCAGTATTCCTTAAGAGTGGTGCATTTTTTTCTGATTTATTTACCCACAAATTTGGATGGTGCCCTTTTTCAAAGGGTCAATTTTTTTCTGATTTTTTTACCTACAAATTTGGATGATAATATTTTTTTTTAAAATTATAATAGGGTCGAAAAAGTGGTAGCGCTTTTGACATAGAATTCCTTATACCAAATAGCAAACTCATTCTGCGTGCAGCGATGGGGAACCGAGTGAGAAAATGAATAAAACTCTCAACTCAACGGCAGATTTCTACGATCCGGCGACGGTGACGACGTCAAAGGTTAACCTGGTCGTAGTTTTACTCTGTTTAATGGCGTCCAATAACCTTTCGCAAATTAATGAAGAATACCAATGATAATTTTACTTTTTGTAAACTGTGATTATGACAGTAGTCCAAGGACCATCGTGTGCTTTTTATCAAAGGAGAACATTTTCATTTCGCTTGAATATATCGTGATAAAAGAGTTCATTATCTGTCTGGAAAAGGATAATTGTTTCTCATGTTTTGTAATAATTAGTACCTATAATGGATTCAGAATGAGAACTCTGAAAATTCCCTAGTTTCCGTCGTACTTTTTCACTGAGAAAATTGGTTGGTTCGACAAAATCTAGCAACTATTTGAACCGCCATTTCGTTACTTCCGGCGACGCCGCTGCAGGCTAGACGCGTTGCAATTAACTCGAAATTATTCTCTGTGAAGGCCGGTAACAATAAATTTTTTTTTACAGACGAATTCTGTATTGCCTGCCGAATACGTGACCCTGTTTTTTAAATCGAAAAGTAAAAAATACAAGTATGAATTTTGTATTTAAAAATACAAATCTATATTTTTACCATATACACCATGTTAAAAACGCAGTTTAAAAAAATTTATATTAGCTTCTAAGAGTCGGTAACCGATCTTCAGATTTTGCAGGCATGAAAAGCGAATCTCAAAGTGTATTAAAAAAAAAAATTGACTATGAGAGTTAAAATCGCGCTCGTGACTATCTTAATTGTCACTGTCATGTGATTTTCGTGACCTGCATTTTTCGGGGTCTGCAGAGTCGAAAAAAATTACGACCTCTTGTAAATTTGATAAGCTAATCTCATTGAAAGTTTCCCGCTGATTATAAAACATACAAACTTTCTGTTTATTGCCCAAAAAAAAATCTATTAAAAAACGTAAAATCTGAAAAAATTGTTTTTTTTTAGAAACGCTTCAAATTTTTGGAATGAAATGTAGAATTGCACTTTATCGCAGCTCTTCTTCGCATTGGCCATTCCTTTGGATGACCCAGTATCAACGAAGGCCATTTCTGTCGCATTCTTCTTCGAGGCAAATTACCAGTTGTCCAAATCCGAAGAAGAGAATGATACGGAAAATGAGGGGGAGCATCGAAACAAGGAATCACGAATAAAACGATCAATGAGCCTCAAAAGACGGTCGATAGATCGGCGAACGATTTATTCGATGGTGGAATCAAAATTCGAATCGTTAGTATTTTGAATTCGCTCGTGAATTTAGACAAATATATTTTTTTAAATTCCAAAACGTACGGTAATTTAAAACGTCATTTTTTATTTTCTCGTTACAGTATCGGATTTCCGGGGAGAATTTGTCTCCTCAGGTCAATCTGCGAAACTGTCCGTCATCCTATTCATACCCACAATGGCCTTATTGGTGATGTCCTTCGAATCATATTCACGTAAGTATTCGATCCCTTGTTACCGTCATAACGACAACAAGATTTTCTTGTTTCGAAAATTTATGTGAGGATGAGGAATGGGTTATAGATAAGAGTCTCAAGTACGTAACACATTCGGGAAACTTTTTCGGGACAATATAAATATTTCTACTTGGGATGCTTTTTCAGTCTTACTCTTGTAATCATACGATAACTTTCATTTTTTCCTAAAAACAACCGTCAAATTGGCAAAAAAAATAACGTTGAATAGAAGTTCCTTTTTGAATAGATAAAAAGTAGAACTTTGCAAATTGCTTCCTCATTATTGTTGGATTTTTACAAACCTACCTCTATGAGGAAGCATGTTAATCTATTTTGAGTTCCTCATAGAGGAAGCTTTGTAAAAATCCAACAATAATGAGGAAGCAATTTGCAAAGTTCTACTTTGCAGCCTTGTTTCAAAAAATTTTTAATGGCATTAGTTTTGAACCCCTTGACAGATTCTCGCCAGATTCGAACTGAGTTTACCCACACTCTACTTGTGGACCAAGTTTGAGCCCCCCGCGTAGAAAAAAAGAATCTTGTGAAGAATCTTAAAAAAAGTCTTGAAAGAATCTTTAAAGGAATCTTGAAAAGAATCACGTATAGGATCCGGAGCAAGATTCTTTCCAGGATTCTTTTCAAGATTCTTTCTATCCGAAAGCGTTCTGAGAATCTTTCGAAGAATCTTCGAAAGAATCTTGAAAAGCGTCTTTAAGAGAATCGTGAAACGATTCCGTCCATTAAACAGAAAAATCGTTGAAAGAATCTTAATGAAAATTTTCAGAGGATTCGAGCGAAACCTGTTGTTGCTTTCCCTTGGTGTCGAGACAGTACATTTCGATACGTCAACGAAGGGTAAACCCCTCGTGTATAGTCGAACTCAGGACAGCTTTGCAGTCTTATATACGTTCAGGCTTCAAGTCACTTGCGAGAAACGCTTCGACCGCTCGCCATCTAGCGGAGTATTGTCCACCAGTGTTTCGTATGATGTTACTAGGTGGCGAACCGACGGAGCGTTTCTCGCAAGTGGTTTGAAGCCTCAGCGTATATATAAGACTGGAAAGCTTTTCTGAGTTTGACTACACACGAGGGGTTTACCCTTCGTTGACATACCGAAATATACTTTCTCAACACCAAGAGAAAGCCACAACAGGTTTTGCTCGATTCCTCTGAAGAATTTCATTAAAATTCTTTCAACGATTTTTCTGTTTAATGGACGGAATCTCTTCACGATTCTTTTAAAGACACTTTTCAAGATTCATTCGAAGATTCTTTGTAAGATTCTCAGAACGCTTTCGGATAGAAAGAATCTTGAAAAGAATCCTGGAAAGAATCTTACTCCGGATCCTATACGTGATTCTTTTTAAGATTCCTTTAAAGATTCTTTCAAGACTTTTTTTAAGATTCTTTAAAAGATTCTTCACAAGATTCTTTTTTTCTACGCGGGCCGATATCTTAAAGATTGCACAGTTAGAGCACGAACAAAAAATTCAAAATGCCATAAATTTTAAACCCCTTAACGGATTGATGTCAAATTCACTCCCAAACTTTGTTTAATAACAGTCCACTTGTGGACCAAATTTGAGCCCGATATTTTTAAAATTGCGAAAGTTAGAACACGAACAAAAAATGTCCAAAAAATTAAAAATACCATAAGTTGTGAATCCTTTAACGGATTGACACTAAATTTGATCCCAAACACTATTTGATAACAGTACACTTCTGGTCCAAGTTTGAGTCGGATATCATAAAAATTGCGGGAGTTAGAGCACGAGCTGACATTCTCCAAAAAATTCAAAATGCCATAAATTTTGAACATCTTGATGGATTAACTCCAAATTCAATCCCATACCTTGTTTAACGACAGTTTACTCGTGGTTCAAACTTGAGCCCGATATTTTAAAAATTGCGATGGCTATCGTGCTAACAAAAAAATGTGCACATACGCACACACACACACACATACAGACATTTTTTCTAAACCACTTTTCTCGACGTTTTAAACCATTCTGAGTATCCTGACATGAAAATCTCGAAAAAAACTTTTTTCACGAAAACAAAGTTTCCTCTATGAGGAAGCAAAAAGTGGGGCGCTGTCATAAGGTCTACCGGCCATAAGCTCGAATGACACAACGTCGAATTGTCACAAGCTCGAATGGCTATAATCTCGAAATGACATAAGCTCGAACGGTTATAATCGCGAAATGTCTTAAGCTCGAACGGTTATAATGTTGAAAGGTCACAAGCTCGAATGGTTATAATCTCGAATGATCATAAGCTCGAATGGTTATAATCTCGAAAGGTCACAAGGTCGAATGGTTATAAGCCCGAATGGTCATAAGCTCGAATGGTTATAATCTCGAAAGATCATAAGCTCGAACGGTTATAATCGAGATTATAACCATTCGACCTTGTGACCTTTCGAGATTATAACCATTCGAGCTTATGACCATTCGAGATTATAACCATTCGAGGTTATGACCATTCGAGATTATAACCATTCGAGCTTATGACCTTTCGACATTATAACCGTTCGAGCTTAAGACATTTCGTGATTATAACCGTTCGAGCTTATGTCATTTCGAGATTGTAACCATTCGAGCTTGTGACAATTCGACATTGTGTCATTCGAGCTTATGGCCGGCAGAGCTTATGACAGCGCCCCGCAAAAAGTATGGAAATGGTCAAAATAATATTCCAAACAACTAAACTAAAAGAATATGAAAGTAGTTTTTCTGTGGCTGGAACCAATATCGTTCTCAAGGTCGTTATGATGGTAACTTATTGGTTCTAGCGACAGAAAAACAACTATCAGATTCTTTTTTTTGTAGTGTGCTAACCAATTTTGAGCGTATTAACAAATTTTGAGTGTACTAACATAAAAATCTCGAAATTTTATTTTTATCGAAATATTAAAACACTATAATTTGTTCTATTATTACAATTGCAGGCCATCTTCTTCCGTTGATGAGGGCTTGTCCGATGAGTACACAAATGCCGAGAATCAAGTCGACACATCGGCCGATTGTGGTGCAATATATTCGCTCTGTCCTTTTGGCATCTACGACTACATAACTGCTCAATATGAATGAGGTGTCGTTAACGTTGCTCGTCGTTGTAATTGTCCATCTGTTCTTGGATTGCGAATTAATTTCAATTTGCAATACTATTTTATGCCACGTACTATTTTCCCGCTCGAGGATCGACTGCTTTGCTGTTCGTAACGCAGTTTTAACAGTCCTATTCAAAGTAGGGAGTTAGTTACAAATAAAAAAAATAATTTGTAATTAGTTGATTAATTTTTCGTCAAGTATCAGAACTCGGAGAGATCTAACGACCTACGCAATGTTTTTAACGAAAAATATTTAAAAATTTGCAATCTTACCAAATGTTATTAATTGATTCTCATGATTTGTAATAATGAGCACTTATAATGGATTCAGAATGAGACATCTGAAAATTCCTTAGTTTCCGTCGTACATTTTGACTGAGAAAAATGGTTGGTTCAACAAAATATATCAACAATTCGAACCGCCATTTCATTCCTTCCGGCGACTCCGCTGCAGGCTAGACTTTGTTGCAATTAACTCAAAATTATTCTTTGTAAAGGCCGGTAACATCATATTTTTTCTTTACAGACGAATTTCCTATTACCTGACGAACATGTGACACTGTTTTTTTACTCGAAAGGTAAAGAACACAAGTATGAATTTCTTATTTAAAAATAGAAATCTAAATTATTTCCATATACACCATGTTAAAAAACCCAGTTTAAAAAAATTTATATTATCTTCTAAGAGTCGGTAACTGATGTTCAGATTTCGCAAGCATGAAAAGCATATCCCAAACTGCATTAAAAAAATAAAATTGACTATCAGAGTTAAAATTGAGCTCGCGACTACCTTAATTGTCACCTTCGTGTGATTTTTGTGAAGACCTTTTCTAAGTTTGAAAACTCAAGAAAATTTTCCGGTAATTATAAAACTGATGAACATTATATTTATTGCTAAACAAATTCTATAAGAAAACGTGAAATCCCAAAAAAATCGTTTATTGCAGAAACTAGGACGCAGAAAAAGAAACTAGGGCTCAGAATGATTACATAATTGTAGCTGTTTATTTTCACCCTGAAAAATGACAATATTACATGAATTACTTGATTGATGACTCAAATAAATTAAGACATTTCTGCAAAACACATAATTTATTAACCCCGCACAAGGCATAGAAAAACGTCGAAACTTAATCGTGAGTTATTTTTGTCGCACTATAAAGTTCGAGGAACTTGGCCAATAATTTGGGTTCCGAGGTGGTCGTCACTTGTGACGCGTGAGCATTCATAAAGCTTGTAACCCTCAATTTCAAGTAATCATTCCTTAATTTTTCGGCAAGTATCAGAACAGCCGGCGCATCTCGTATGGTGAATGTCGTAAACAGTTCCTGGACACACTAATTTATTAGGTTCTTTATTCGTTGATCCATCGGTAGAATCTATATATTCAACCCTTTATTCGTGTAAATAAATCGCATCATCTTCTCGAAGACGTTGTTTTCCAAATCGGGAATTTCCACCAGAAGTTTTCGTGGTTGTCTGGGTTTGTTGGCAATCAAAGCTTGAACGCAGAAAAACGCGCTGCTAAAATTGAATTACGCGTTAGAAATTTGGTTCCTCGATCAATGATGACAACGTCACTTTATTATTTTCGAACGAAATGTCCGGCTGTTTGGGCTTTGGGTTGACTAATAATAGGCTGTTTCTGTTTATCTCCCACATGGTTGACCTCCGTACTCCTTGAAAGTACTTGATGATCCTGTCTTTTGATTTAAGCTACGTGTAAAATTCGCCTCCATTTTCACAGTAAATACGTCGTTGGGCAGTAGGTCTTTGGCAGGGTTAAACAAATCACTTCGTGCTATGAATCGATCCCATCCCCAAGCGTGACCAGGTGCCCAGAATGTCACTATTTGTTCGGAAGGTATAGTATGACCGATTTTGTGTTTTGAATTTAAGATACTATAGATGGGTTGTACTTTGATTGTGTTATTCTTGTTATCCGGGAGTCTGAGATATATCGCAACAGCATCACCAAATCGGCAACCGTTTGGATAAATTTCCAAATGCCATTTGAGGCATTCATCTCCGCCAACCGTAAATGATGGCGACTTCTGGTACTCGCAGAGATTACCCGATAAAAAACTGAAGTTAACTATTGCCCATATGTAAGTGAAGTGGACAACGTTCAAACCAGTATAACCCCAAGCGTCCGAAAGTAGATTACCGGCAACTTCTGGTGGGGTTAGTCGACCGTTCAAAAGACTCGGCTCTTCCATGTCTGTCATAGTTATTTTTTCAAGTTCAATTTAAATCAGCCAATATCTTAGCAAGCTCTCGCTAACCCCACTCTTTAACTTACGTTTCATTAGCCCCAAACAATTTATTCGATCAAAGTATTATTAGTGTTTTTATTTTGTCTCCACACTTTAATCCGTTTGTAATTCACAATCGGACATAAAAAAATATACCGATATTCAAGAGGTAACGCAACGTCTTATCTCTTGTCGAGCATACTTTTAACTTGATATATTCGTCCGTTAAGAATTGTCGAGTGATGATACGATTCGTTTTTATTCAACCATAGCCGTTAAATTAATTGAGATAAGTCCGTGGAATAGGATTACGGCTTAACGCAATGTTTGTGCGTTTGGTGTACATTTTTTAGGTTAAATTAGTAAATACACGATCTTTGAAATGTGTATATTTAATTTTTTTTTAATATCTCAGAACGCATTGTAAAAGAAAGGAAAAAAAAACTGATGAACGGATTTTCTAGAGGCTGAAGATTGTTTCACACAAGAACTCATTTTTTATTTTTTTTTTAGAAAGTTTAGACTTTTGTGCTTGTGATACGATCTTTTGTATAATGTAATGTTTTTACCCGTAACAGTTAAAAATAATGGAAAATGTAAACTAAAATCGAAAACCTAATTAATTCTTATTAGTTAGAAAAAAATGTAGGGTTCTAATATAAAATTAAATAATAAAATTTAAAAAACGTAAAATTTTCAGGCAAATAAATAAGTAGGTGCACGGATTTTTGTCGGAATGACCTATATATTGTGCATTGTTTTTTATTCTACGCGAGGATTCCAATCAAGTCGAAGAGACCCACGGGACAACCGGAATAATACTTTGAACAGCTAGAGCGACGTCCAGTTCTTTCTGATTCAATTATATCTTCAGATAGATCCTCATTCCTTGAGGTCGAAGGCCTGAAAAACAAATTGTTTGTCATTTCTGGTACAGTATTTGCTATTCGTATTCTTATTAGTAGCTGAAAAGAGAAAAGATCATTTTTTTGTGACTTTTTTCCGTTTCTGATTCCAGAATTCACAGACCCGGCTTCCGGTCGGAAACCCCAACCTCACTTTTTTTTTTCTTCAAAATATCGAATTTTGGCCTTCCCTATCGTTTTTATTTCGCATATTAAAATCCTTTTATCCATGATTTTAAACAAGGTTCCACTTTGTATGCTTTTTTTCCCCCGAAGGTCCAGAACGCTTTTTGAGGACATTTTGTTCACATTCATATTTTTTCCTGAAGGGCATTAACACTTTGTGAGGACATTTGGTAGAAATTCACCTTTTTTTACGAAGGGCCGTAATATTTTTCATAACTGCGTTCTATTTTAATATATTATCAAAGTCTCCTTCTATGCGAAATTTCCACTATTATAATACCTCAAGTCTTTTCACTGCCCCCGGTCGTCCCTTCTTTGTATCAGATTTTATCCTTTTCTTTCTTTCTCGCTTCTCAGCGACATTGCGTTATGCCGCCGGGTCTTTTTTTAAATTCATGCTTTCCTGACTCTCGAGAGTTATATCCACATGGGTAGCTGCCTCTTCCAACTTTGCTTCATAGGCTCTATGCTGTACTACAACAAACACTGAGACTGTAGCAACAACGGAATTTACTTTCTCTCGCGTGTACACTATGCACAATTTGACAAGACAGCTTTTTTTTTTGGAAAGTACTCGGACAGAGATAACAACCCACGCAATATTTTTAAACGAAAAATATTAAAAATCTGCAATCTTATAAAATGTTATTTAAATATTTAAATGAAATTATATTACAAACAGATTTCAATTGAATATCCAAAAAATGTATTCAATATTTATCAATTATAAAATATTTTCGAATATTCGATGTCAAATATTTGGCCCAAATATTCCACAATGGTTGAGACATTTTCTACATTTTTTTCCTTAATTTTAAACGGTTTCACAATCTTTTTAAGATATAATTCAAATAATATCCACTAGATGGCCACCGACCGCGGAGCGATTCTCGCAAGTGATATGTTTGATCACAAACCGTGAATCATCTTTTCACGGTATTCGAAACCACAAATACTTTTATTGCTGTTACTAATTTTCAAGACCATCTTTAACATCCGAAATTTTTCGTTCAGTACAGAAATATTTTCGAAAAATTATATTAATTTTTTTTCGAAAAGATGGCGATTGTTTTACTGACAGAAATAAATTTCAAAAAAAAGTTTTTACACCACGCCACACATACTTTTATTTGCAAAAAAAAAAAAAACAGAAATATTACCGTGCCTTTTTCTTAACAGTTATAATAATAATAATAGTATATAAAATACCAACCACGTAATTGTTACATAATGAGTTAATGGTAAGTATAAAAGACCAGCTAACTTACGTGAAAATGACTTGTACAATATCGCCCAAAACGCCATTGTGTTGAAGTGGAAATTCTGATGTTTCGCAAATCGCCCGCAGGAGGCACTGTCTGCCTTTCAAACCAGACCTGAAAAAGGGAATAGCGGAATCAGGTGTAAAATGAGAACAAGTAGGGCCTTTGATGTTTCGAATATCGTGCCGATTCGTCGCCGCCGTGTGCGTTAGCCAGGGTGCGACCTCGATTTATCTCCATCCCTCTTGAAACAGTCGGTTGATGGCTGCCGCAACGCGCGCGGCACGGGAGTACCAGCAGTCGACGTGTGCGCCACCGACGTAATGCGGCAGCAATGTTTGCCCACGAAATTCACGAAGCGTTAACACAAACGGCATTTCGGGCTCGGAGGTATATATTCGACCAACAGCCGCGGCTACCGTAACGACGCGAACTCGCTAAATTTTCCGCCAGTCTATTTATACTATAATCAGATCTCTCGTCTCGTGAATTTACTGAAAAAATTTCGGGGGCAAACTTGCTATCTCAATATAGACCGGTTATTCATGTACGTGTGTTTTGTCATTTCTTTTTGTTTTGAGATTCTAATCAGTAGACACAGTCAATTTCAGCGACTTAACGGTTATTTAACCGAATGTAAATAGGTAATATGACCGGGTTGTTATATGACAAATAAATGTAAGTTGGAATTTTCAAATTACGTAGTGTTCAACGATTCTTTATTTTTTAATTGTAGCCAAAAATGCAGGTTTTTACTAAAATAGATACAAATTTAAAAACCCCTTTGCATTTTTTTTGCCACTGTTCAAGGCGATTTCAAGGCCGAAGATTCAAGTTATGTTATTGGAACTGTGTATTTCTGTCCAGAAATTTGCCTTGCCGAACACGACTTTGATATTTATTTATAAACATCAAAGTATTTATTGAAGTCAAGTAAATATTTATTTATAAATATCAAAGTCAAAGATAAAAAAAGTTTTTTTCAAATTTTTATTCCATCTGTATTTGTAATGAGCGAAAAAATATCCAATACCACATTAGTGTTGTAAAAAAAAAAATTAATTTGAGACGACGATTCGCTTGCGAGAAATGCGTCGCCTGTGGACATCTAGCGGTCGTAACACATAACTAATGCTGATTTCGTAACTTTGATACTACATTTTATAAAATTACCATATTTTCGTTAAACATGCCTTATATAAAAAGTTACATAACAATAACATAATTTTCGTTGCAAAATTCCAATGCCAAAATTATGTATAAATGTTGGATAACCTCTAAATAACAAATGATACATTACAGGTCACTTCCATGGTAAATATCCGTCATATACCACAATAATAACATTGTTACGTCACTTGTAACATCCATGTTATATTACCGCAATAAAAAAAAACGTGTTTACTGAGTTTTTTTATTAACTTACAACTTACCTCTCGAATTTATTTTCCACCGTTTGATAGATCGTCGTTCTATCGATGCCACGTCTTTTTCTTTTCGTTCGCTCGTTCCACGGCTCAAAAGACGTTGAATTCACGGGCAGGTTATACGATGCTTCGAAGAAATAAGAGAGCGAAACAGAGTTCCTTGGTGCTTCGAGGGGTACAGCGAGTGCGAAGAAAATCTACGACGATGGGAATACGTACTGTTTTTATTCTTTCTCCTTCGCTTCTTCTATCGTATCTTGTAGAACGTATAGTATATTACTCACGCCCATACTGCTCGTTTCAGGGAATGTGAGTGCTCGTATAGGTCGGTGAAGGATTTTTGCTATTTCAGAATTTCTATTGTGCAATGAGCCGGCGCTTAGTCTGAGTATCGTTAGCATAAAGCATCTGTGCAATAATAATAATAATAATAATATAATATTCGTGTTAGATTGTTAAAAAAAATGGCGAATAGCATTAAGGTAGTATAGTCACAGTAGCCAGTTAATATTTTTAAACGCGAAAATAAGCTATGAGATATATAAAAAGAGCGTAAATATATTGCTATACATCGACGATCGACAATAAATATGCAATTCGTTGATTCTTAAACCAGTTTCGCATATTTATATATTTTAGGGCTACTGATTTAATCTAATTAGTTAGCACATCTAATAAATCAGTGGCGCAAAATTAATGACGCCGTCATATTGATTTACACTAAATTCTGAACTTCAGTGCAATCCCTAACATTAACTACAGATTTTTCATTAAAACGTCCGGTAATCTAACTTTTTTTCGATATCATTTTGATCGTTGAAGTCTCCGGAATATGTTAGACTTTTATTTTTATTTACATCTGATCGTGAAAACAAATAAAACTGAAAAAAATGATGACTGCAACGTCTTTTCTATTAGTACCCATGTTAAATCTCCCCACTTTGAATTTATTTCTTCACTGCAAATAGTCGGTAACCTTGCCTGAATTTTTATACACAAGTTCCTCTATGCATTATCTATAGCATATAAAAAATTCATTAACGTATCTAATAATCGAGTCCGTGATCATACCACTTAAAAAAACACTCACGTTATAATTTTTGGCGTTAGCATGATGATCTTGGTTGGTGGCAAGTTACGTAAAAGTGCTACGATTTTTAATATCTATTTTTTCATTAATTCTTTCGTCAATTATTTCCGTCTTAAAATATATCAATCACATTTTTTTTCGTGCACGTGATGTTGAAATGCTAGTGACTTGGGATGATGACGCCGTTGAACTGTGCACATAGGAATCCTTTTACTGTACCACCGACTGTACGTACAGTTAGAAGTCGGGCAGTCGGCGTTAAATGGCGTGCACACAAAAGTCATTGGGTCATAATTTTTATGTGCCCGTACGAGAAACGCAGGAATGTGTTTTTCATTCCTTCCTAACTCTTAATGTCGCTTCCGTTCACTGGTTGTCAACTATATAGTGATTGATTGCACGGCGCTGCACTTGAAGCCATTGGGGCGATGGAGTTTCTTGTGTTTAACTTAATTATAATCACGTGGATGTTTTTCGGTGTGGTGTATTCGGTTGCAACCAAAGATTATGACATTCGCGACCTTCTCCGAAGAAAGAGGTCACTGCTCTTTCCAAATCCACTGGGAAGCGAAACGAAGGTCCAGGTTGGTGTTACTTCAGAATTAGATGTGTTAAAACATACCAAAATTAAGTTGTGACCCGTACAAAAAAAATTACTTAAGTGATTTGTGTTGATTGTATTTAATATTTCAGGTGTTGTTTGGCCTGGGACTGCCGATGGAGGGGGAAGTTTCCATGACATTGGGCTACGTACTTAAGTGCAACTACGATCTCCCGTATAATTCTTCTGTCTCGAATGATGAGCGGTCTCTTCGAAACGTAAATGCAGACGGCGAGAATAACGAGACTCTAAGAAATACAAGGCCCCGATTGAAGGCAACAGGTAAAGCAACAACCAGGGAACATTTCTAGGTGGGGTTTTAGAATTGACAGAAAGTTCAGACCAAATTCAAGCCAAGTCTGGTTGCCAAGCTCTCGACACTGCGTCGATGATCGTCATGCCAACATTGAACTCTAGATCAGCCGTCCGAAAATTTCAATAAATCCTCTTAGGTAGGGTTTCCGAGGGATATAGCGAGTTCCGAGGGACAGATAACACTCGAGGGCCGAAGGGCTTCCGCGCGATAGAGATGTCCCGACAGAGGGATACAAGGGTCCCGAGAGATACAGGAGTTTTGAGGAAACAAGGGTTTCAAGTGATATACCGAACTCGAGGTATAAAGGGATTCCGAAGGATACAAAAGTTCCGTGGGATACAGGAGTTCCGAGGGATATAGCTGTTCCGAGGTATATAGGAGTTCCGAGAGATATGAGTTCCGAGGGATATAGGAGTTCCGAGGGATATGGTAGTTCCGATGATATAGGAGTTCTGGGGGATATGGCAGTTCCGATGATATTGGAGTTCCGAGGGATATGGAATCACCTAGGGATATATGAGTTTCGAGGAATATAGAAGTATCTAGGGATGCTGAAGTTTCGAGGAATACAGGAGATTCGGGGGTACAGGGGTTTCGAGGGATATAGGAGTGCGAGGTATGTAGGAGTTCCGAGGGATATAGAGGTGAGGGGATATAGTCGTTCGGAGGGATACACGAGTTCCGATGGATATAAGGGCTCCGAGGGATATAGCTGTTCCGAGGGATATAGGAGTTCTGAGAGATATGAGTGCCGAGGGATATAGGAGTTCCGAGGGATATGGTAGTTCCGATGATATCGGAGTTTCGAGGGATATTGAAGTTCTGGGGCATATGGCAGTTCCGATGATATAGGAGTTCCGAGGGATATGGGATCACCGAGGGATATAGGAGTACCTAGGGATGCAGAAGTTCCGAGGAATACAGGAGTTTCGAGGGTACAGGGGTTCCGAGGGATATGGGAGTGCGGGGTATGTTGGAGTTCCGAGGGATATCGGGGTGAGGGGATATAGGAGTTTGGAGGGATACAGGAGTTCCGAGGGATATAAGGGTTCCGAGGGATACAGGGGATCCGAGATATATAGAGTGCGAGAGATTCAGGGGTTCCAAGAGATACAGACGTTCCGAGGGATATGGGACTTCCGAGGGATAGGTGAAGAGGTTATTGCAATAGTCGCTATATCAACCGTTGGCACAGAAACAGTTACCACCACCTATCTGTGAAATTATCAGAATTAGAATTGCTAAAAAGGGAATGTTGTTCTACACCGATTGCAGTCTTCAAACTAGTTATGAACTTTGACGTTGGCAAATCTTATCAGTGTTCACCATATTTGACCTTCATACTATATTTATCTTTTTGAGTGCAGCCGGAATTTCACGATGGAGTTTATATCGCATAATGGAGATGGCTGTTGATGGAAGAGGATCTATGGGCAAGGCCTGTCTTCTTCGCGCAGTGTGCGAAGCCGCGGAAACACCTTTCGACGATGGACGACGTGGTCTTTTGGGCCAACTTCTTCATGTTTTGCTCACACCATCCACTACCAACGAGGAATACGAGTTGTATTCGGATCGCGAGTACAAAGCTGCCGAAATAATTGGAAGGAATTCTAATGGTGACGCTTGCGGATCATCCTATCCCGAATGTGTCTACAGTCCTTTGGATTACTTCACCAAGACAGCCAGAAACTTTTTATCCTGAACGACCATTTATCGATACAACTTTGTCCAAATTCTTTTCTTTTTTATTGTTTATATTTTATAGCTGAAAAATTGTGCACAAGAAAATTGTTGTTTCAGTTGTTTTGTGTCATTTTTATTCTTGCCAACTTAGTATGATTTTTTGTCCATAATAAAAGACTTATTTGTGCTGGTGGAAGAAATGATTTCAGAAAATAAGTTAAGATATTATATTCTTTGAAGAAAATCCCACTTTGCAAAGTCATCTAGTCGTCTATCCACCTACAAATGCGTTGGATGGGATGATGAAAAGTATTACATAGAAAGCGAAAGCTTTCTGGAATCTCGACTAGACCAATAATTGAAGTTCGTGGATGGGCTTGAGTCTCGCGTCCACTCTAAGACCACAGCTCGCACAAACCAAGGAAAAGTACGCAAAAGGATGAGGATCTAAGTTTGTTCAACTCGTTTCCCTTCCGCGATACTTATATGGCAACCCCGCGCATCTCTTTGCTGGCCACAGTTTTCTATCTCGTTAAAGTTGTCGCTCAGAATTTATGAGTTTCTTGCTTGAGCTCCAGAATGCGAGGCGCAAGGGAAAAAGAAGACAACGACTTCACAAAAAGTACGTACGCATCAGCGTATTTCTCGGGGATATAAAAAATTACAAGCTTGTAAAACATTGTGTACTCGAAATTGACTGAAAAATATAATTTATTCCATAGTCTATAAAAGTGACATGAAAAAAGGTGTCGAAAATTAATATTATTTTTTTATTATATATTATATTTAACTATTATAAATAGTTTTAATTTATTATGTGATTATATATTCCGGAATGTATTACGTAGAAAAAAAAGAAACAACAGCTTCATAAAAACAGGGTATCCATCATCGTATTTCTCGGGAATATAAAAAGTTGCAAGCTTGTAAAACATTGTGTACTCGAAATTGACTGAAAAATATAATGTATTCCATAGTTCAAAACAAACATAAAAAAAGATTTCGGAAATTTATTTTTTTATTAATTATTATTAGTTTGATTATTAATTTTTTACTGTTATTAACATGTTTAATCTATTAGGTGATATTATGGAATTTATTACGTAAATAAAAAATAATACAGTAGTACAATATTTAAAAAAATGTTTAAGCCATGTTGAAATATTTATAAAAATTGTAATCTACAAAACTGTTTTAACTGACCATTCGCTTTACCCCTTTAATATTATTCCCACTTTACTATCTAAAAACACAAAAATGGATCGGATCACCCACAATTCTCGAATGAATTTTTTTACTTTTAAATATCATCCCTCTTCATTAACTTACAGTCGCCACACGAAACTTTTGTTCTGGCAATAAGCTCGTGTACTTATTCATCATACATTATAAAAAGCATATATATAAGCTTCATGTAAAAAAATGTAATCCATTCAAGTTAATGCAATGAAGCTTTTTTTTCAATCTCCATAAACTCACTATTTATAACGTATATAAGTTAAAATTAAAAAAATTTTAACCCTAAATAAATGAGTTCTTAAAGCACTTAGAATAATTTAATTATTTATTTACTATCATCAAATTTTATAGAATTCAAGATCAGTGAAATAAAATATAACATTGAATATTATTATTACTTTATTGGCAGCAAACAAACAAAAATAGCATGAGCAGAAATTCTGTTGATTTGAATAACAATTTCTAATATAATAATAGGTAAAAAATGTGATCGATTCAGGTTGACAAGATTAAGTTTTTTTTTTTTTTTAACTAAAAGAACTCGCAATTTGTTACACAAATAAGTTAAGATACATTTAAAAAATGTAAACCAATAAATAAATGAATTTTACTTTTTTTTAAAATTAAATGAATTTTCTCTATTAACGTGGCGATAATTTTAAAATAAAAATAAGTTTTCATATGCTTAAGGTAGTTTTATGTGTTTTGTCGCGTTTCTTGTCGTCAGGTGTGCACTTTGAACGTGGTGCATTTTATTCAAGACAGGCGTGTTAACAAACTTGCTACACCGCTAATTACGACGTAGAGCGAAATGTCTCTCGTGTATTATTAACTTACTGGAATATGTTTCCTGCTCGAGTGCGAATCAGTCGACAAACTTATAGGATATTGCAGAGTCTCTTTCGATTTTAGGAGAAAATTCTGTATCCAAGAAAATGGTCGCATTAATTTTTTCGACCCGGGCATCAATAGCACTGTATTTTATAATAATAGTTTATCTTATAATTGACTTCGTATCTATCCCTGGTGAAAAATCTACGATCGAATTAAAAAAGTCAAAATTACAAATAAGAAACCGGCGATATTTGGTATTTCCAACCCCAGGAACATTCGTCCCCACGAAAGTTCAGGTGAGCGATTAAAAAATCCTTAATAAATATTTTTCGGTGAAAAATTGTGATCTGAGCTTTAAAAAAAAAATTCACAGTATTAAAATTTTTTTTTTTGTAAATCATGGAAAACTTTCTTGTCACTGATTTTTTTTGGTATAATTTAGGTTTCATATATCGCAGATTTTTAGAAAAACTTTCAGACGAAATAAAGTTCAACATTTTTCGACAAATTTTAGGAAGTACGGGTACAAATTTAGACTTGTAGAAATTGGACAATAATCAGAAAACATTTACGAGATTCAGAAAAAATTTCAGGCACAGAAGAAAATGTAGATTCATTTCGGGGATTTTCGGAAAAATATTTTCACCAGGTGCGAAATAACTGTACGAATAAACTGAAAAGTAAGAAAACCATAAAATTGTTCATTAAATTCCACTATACATGATAGATTGGTTACATAAGAAAAAAATCTCGCCACATCAAAAGACTATAATTTTGACCCTACTAGTGACCCTCGTGACTGGGAACAATTTAGTTTCAGTTGTGATTATTATTATTATTTGTCAAAAATATGCTTATTGAAATTCCGAATATTTTTTTTTATTAAATATTAAAATTACAGGCCATTGGGCCACGACTAAAGAAAGATTTTTCTTTAGGCAAAAAATGTTTCTTTAAGGCAAGACATACATTTTTCTCTAGGCGAAAAATTCTTTTTTTTAGGCAAATTTTTTTTTTGCAACATGGTTTCCTCATTTATTTTCATTTTTTACAAAGTTTCCTGTATGAGGAAACAAAACATTCATTTTTAGACAAAAAACATTTTTGAGGCATAAAAAAAAGTTTCTTTTAGTAAAAAAAAAGTGAATTTTTTAAGGCTAATACATGAGGTGAAATGACAAAAAAAATACTCTATTTTCATTTTCGTTTTTTTTTGACACAACAAAATTGTTTAGGGATAAAATGTAGGATTTTATGTACACTTTTTGATAATTTTCGAATTACCCTAGATACATTTCCAATCACTTTCTAGCAATACAAAGTCATACCATTTTTTGCGTTGGGAAGGACCATTTTGATTTTGCTCAAAATTTGACAGAATTTCCGTTATTATGTCCACTAACTACACCAAAATTTGCGCGATGCTCAATTCATACCTTCATAATGTGAACATGTGAATTGTGTATGATTCAGCAAATAACCGAACCGTACAATGTGAAGATATCAATTTGCCATCGTGTTGATTTTTTCGTCGTTCTTTAACATTATGACGGAAATTCTGCGAAATTTTGAGTAAAATAAAAATGGTCCCTCTCAACGAAAAAAAAAAATGATTATTTTGCCAAAAAATGCCTGAAAATTTATCTAGGTTAATTTGGAAACATTTTTATTAAAAAGTACGCGAAATCCTACATTTTATCCCGGAACAATTTTGTTGTGGCATAGATAGTTTTAAATCGGCAGCGAATGGAAAACAAATAAAAATTAAAAGAGCATGTTTTATTGTAGAAAAACTATGGGGATCAAAAATCTGAAATAACTCGTATGTATTCGGGGAACTCTAAATACGCTGGAAAAAAATTATAAACCCACTCATATGGAATGCCTCACATATTATAATATTTTTACAGCTTATAATGGGTCTGGGTCTTCCAATGGAAGTAGATGTCAGCATGATTATCGGTTATGTAATAAAATACAATTACGCCTTGCCATACAACGCCTCTTATTTGACTCACCCCTATAACACACGATATGACAGATCTATCGATCCTCGCAGCATCTTGGATTGCCGAGATAAACAAGAGAAAGATAAAGAAGGACGTATACGAGAAGGTACGATATTTTCAACGGTGTTATCAAAGAACCAGAATAGTAAAATATACTGATTTCACAAATATCGCTTCGAGGATTTTCCGACTGTTGCTTCGAATTTGATTTTCTATCAAACTTTCTTCATGGCCAAAATCCTTATGCTCAGCACAGAGATTTTTCATGAAAATCCGAGTAGCAAACCGAAGGGTAGGAAACGGTGTGAAGCACTTGAATGCGGCACAGCTAGAAAGGCTCTAAGGCCTTCCTTGCCAGGGATAAACCACATCAATCCCATACTCGACATATCAATAGAAGACTTTTCATTGCGTATTCTCGAAGCTCACACGTCACTTTCTCTTTTTTCCTTTCTCGACAGAATCGACGAAAATCCTCACACGTTTTCGCGCTGATGAAACGTCAATCGTATTTTCTACTTTTCCCCAAGGGTCAAATTGTTTTTAACTCTTTGACGAAAGGAAAAAAAATTGTTAAAAAAAAAGTTATGTTTAAAAAATTATGAAGAAAATTTGTCAATTCGTGAAATTTTGGTAGAAGTTCATATTAGTTTTTTATTGCAAGAAACGAAAATTGATTCTTGTGTTACAATTTAAAAAATGCATTTTTTCACCATTTTCGTTCCGAGCAGTTGCAGAATTTCTTATTTAAAAAAAAATTTAGAGAGATTCAGAAAAATTTCCGTTTTTTTTTAGACTAATATTAAAGATTTTCAAAAAATGACAGAAATTTTCCGAGACATCTCAAGGTATTTTAGAAAAAGTTGAGAAATATTTTGAAATTTTTTCGAAATTTTAATAAAATGTTGAAAGGATAGATATTATGACATTTTTCATTTGTTTGTATGTGTATACTTTGTTTTTAAGGAATATCAATAGCGGAGGAAGCAGAAGAGACCAGAAGAGGATCGACCTCGCGTTGGGAAATGTACAGGGTCATTGAGTCTGTCCTCGATAGTTTTCAGGTCTCGGGCAAAAGCTGCCTCTTGAAAACGGTTTGCCAAGTTGCCGAAGTGCCTTTCGAGAACACTCGTGCAGGACTCGTGGCTCAACTTATCCACGTCTTGCTTACGTAATAGAGGACAAGTTTTTTTTTACTGTTTATCGATTTGCCTTATCATATTTTTCAACTCTCTTATAATATTGCGCTGTTCTTTTTCTAGGCCATCAACGACAATGGACAAATATCAACTCAGTGGCGATCAAGAGTATCACTTTGCTGAAGTAGCCGGAAGGAAAAATCCCGGAAAATGCGAAATCCTCTTTCCCGAATGTGGTCTTAACTTACTCGAATATTTTACAGAAATAATTGACATTAAGGATCCATTACGGTCGTTCAGTTTATCACATTAATTTTCTATCGACAAATTTTACTTAATAATTATAGCGTGGGGCAATTTTATTTATTTTATTTATTTTATTTATTTTATTTATTTTATTTATTTTATTTATTTTATTTATTTTATTTATTTTATTTATTTTATTTATTTTAATTATTTTATTTATTTTATTTATTTTATTTATTTTATTTATTTTATTTATTTTATTTATTTTATTTATTTTATTTATTTTATTTATTTTATTTATTTTATTTATTTTATTTATTTTATTTATTTTATTTATTTTGTTTATTTTGTTTATTTTTTTTATTTTATTATTCACAATAAATTACAGAATTTGGAACATGGGAATGTTAACCAGGTATTAATTATTTTTACCGGCATTGACCAAATTCATTGTAGTTACTTTTGTAACATTATCGGACATATATGTATACAACATACAAGAAATATCGGAATTAGGTATGCAGAGCCAATACAGTAAGATTCTCTGCGTAAAAGTTTTTGTAATTTCATTTCGCGTGCTTTTCCTGCCAAAATTACATACCGCAGCAGCCATACGAGTGATTTTACTATTCGGACAGATACGCCCACGCACAGCATTCTCTTCAGAATTACCGACCCGGGATTTCATGACGACGGACGTTCTTCCGTTCACCGTTTCCTGCGAACGCCCCTCGTTTACACATACATGGTGGTCACCAAAAATAGTGATAAGTCTTTTCTGATTTTCATTGAAAAAATTGATGATTTTTTTTCGTGTTTAAAATTCGAACTATTAAAGCAAATACTTTTCATAATTTTTTATTACAGAATTCACAGCCGTTCGGTCGGAAAAACCACCTATAAATTAAATAAATCAAATAAATTAAATAAATTGAATAAATTAAATAAATTAAATAAATTAAATAAATTAAATAAATTAAATAAATTAATTAATTTAAATAAATTAAATAAATTAAATCAATTAAATCAATTAAATCAATTAAATCAATTAAATCAATTAAATCAATTAAAAAATCTATGGCAGTTTTTTCAGAATTATTATTTTCAGAGCATCGCATGTGAGCATTTATTTCCTTTTCTCAAGATCTATCCTTGAGTGTAATAGAATTTGGGATTTTCCAAAAACCTCAGTATTATATTCGAATAGAAGATACTTCTATATTTTATGACTTGGCGAATAAGAAATTCGGTATAAAATCATAGTGGCAAAAATCGTGCAAACGTTCAGGAATCACCGCGTTAACTCCCGACGGAATAATAGGAGGAAAGAATAAAAAGCAGAGAAAACCAACGACACCAGGTTTCCCATATTTTTTATAGCTCGTTGGGGATGATATTTTTTTTTAGTGTTGAAATTTGTATGTTTGGGATGGGGAAGACGAAGGGGAACGCCCAGTTCTCAATCTAAGTAAACGGTATGTCTGTAGCACCATCAAAGGTCGTTAACTGCTGCAGTGCTATAACAGCATAGCGCAAGATGCGAAGAATCTCACTCCGTTGGCGCGCTAATTCGAATATTTGTTCAAGACGCCGTGCGAGAACGATTTAACGGCCCGAGATAATTCAGTTTGGTCTCACTAGCTTGGGTAAAGGGTCCTCTCTTGCTTTGAAACTCTTTCATTATCACTACGTATTCTTCCAACAGTTGTTCTGCAGTCCAACAGTGTAACCTTGCATAATTTTTATTTTTATTGAAACGCGGTTTTTTTCCTGGATTTTTTGCTGTTCGGTAAGACATATAATTCTGTAATCAATTTTTTTAGGCCTCCTCTACATATACATTGTTTCCTGAAAGTTTGATGGTATTCGAGTTTGGGTATCTAGCAAAAAGAAAAAAAAAAGAATTTTATTAAAGATATTCTAACATGGATTTTTAATAATAATAATTGTTTTGGATTATTAGCGGATGTATACCGTGGGTCCTCTTCACCACTATTACGGCCGAAACAACTGATCAGGCAGATCAATTGTTAGAACTAGTTGGAACCTATAAGAATCGGTTAGAACCTGTTAGAACCTGTCAGAATCGGTTGGAACCTGTCAGAATCTATCAGAATCGTTTAGAACCTATCAGAACCTATCAGAGTCGTTTAGAACCTGTTAGAATTTATCAGAATCGTTTAGAACCTGTCAGAATCAATCAGAATCGTTTAGAACCTATCAGAATCAATCAGAATCGTTTAGAACCTGTCAGAATGAATCAGAATCGTTTAGAACCTGTCAGAATCAATCAGAATCGTTTAGAACCTGTCAGAACTTGATATAACCTGGTCAGTATTAAAAATGAACCGGTTCGAATTTATCAGAATCGGTTCGAATCTGTCAGAACCAGTTAGAACTTTGTAGAACCTATTAAAACTAGTTAGAGCCTCATAGAGCCTGTTAAAAACAGTCAGAACCAGAACAAACCTGTTAGAATTTAATACAACCAAGTAGAAACTAGAAGAACCTAGACATGGAGGATTTTTTAGGTCTCCTGTCTTGAATTACACATACATTTTTTACTTGAAGTTTGATAGGATGAAAATTTGGGTACCTGAGGCGACGAAACAATAAAAAAATAAAAAAATAATTCGGAACATCGATTATGAAAAGTAATAATGGTTTTGATAAATTAGTAGAAAACAATTAGTTTATATGAAAAGAACCGTTGGATTTGAAGATGTTGACAGAATGATCATTACCGGAAGTATAGCATGGGTCCTCTTCACTATTACGCCCGTAATGACTGATCAGGCAGATCATGATTTACGATATGTTGACATCGCTTCGACTAAGGCAACTTCAACTATCGCAACTGGTATGGATTTCGTACTGAAAACTTTTTTTTTTAAACAAAGTTTTTGCCAAGAATGTTTATTATTATTATTAATAACTGAATTTATTCCGTATCAATAAATTTAAAATTTTAATACAATACTCTAAGTCCCTTTACGCTGAAAAATAATATAAAAAATAAATTTCTGTGACAGTTGAAAATTTTGTGTGGCTAAGAAAGAAAAATAGCTGGTACCACTCCGTAATTATTTTCCTTCATCGCCTTGTGATATCGATATCACCTTTAATGACTTCAGCAGTTCATCACGTAGATGTGACAAAAACTTCTATACTCGCTGCTGAACCAGTTCATGGCCAGACTACATCAGTTTCTACTGTAGACACTGAAAGTGATCTTGCTGCTGCTGCCGCAGACAGATATGGTGTCCGGACGTCTCTCGGTGCTGATACCGATACTCGGGAGGTCTACGGTGATAAAATGTCAAGGTTGTCACGAGACAGAAGAGCTTTGACTTTTCTGCCACCTTCAACTCTTCTGGTGAGTATTAAGAGTGTTAGAACAAACCAAAGTTACGTGGAGAACTAATAATTCTGACTAAATGTACTTTAAAACAAATACAACAACAAGATCTTATTTTTGATTGCTATTAAGTAAACAAGACAAAACAAAACCATTATCACATTTTCATTCTTTTGTATCACAACTCGTATTCTTCTTACTTCGCCGGCTCGTATAGTAACGCAGCTGAAATATCATGGGATTTCAGGAATTCCTCGTTGAATCAAGTTCCGGATATTCTCTGGCAATTAACAAGAGCGCGGACTTTTTTTTATCCCGTCTGGGCAAACATCGTTCCTCGTAATCGAATCTCCTCCCTCTATACCCTCTACGCCGCCCTCTATTCCTGTGGTACGCGGACCTCCACTTCTCACAGTAGCTCAGCTACAGTGAAAGCCCGATTTTCTTCCACTTCTCAGGGGTTAATGTAGACAATTGGTAAAACAGGTTACCGATGATGACTCTAAAGACGTAAGCCATTTTTTATCACACCCAAAGAATCTAAATAAACTTAACGGAATTCAGCACAACCTGATAAAATCTGACAGAACCTGAATAAACCTGAAAGAACCTGAAAGAACCTGAATAAACCTGAAAGAACCTGAAAGAACCTGGAAGAACCTGAAAGAACCTGAAAGTACCTGAAAGAACCTGAAAGAACTTGAGAGAACCTGAGAGAACCTGAGAGACCTGAAATAACCTGAAAGAGCCTGAAAGAACCTGAAAGAACCTGAAAGAACCTGAAAAAACCTTGAAAGAACCTGAAAGAACTTGAGAGAACCTGAGAGAACCTGAGAGAACCTGAGAGACCTGAAATAACCTGAAAGAGCCTGAAAGAACCTGAAAAAACCTGAAAAAACCTTGAAAGAACCTGAAAGAACCTAAAAGAACCTTGAAAGAACCTGAAAAAACCTCGAAAGAACCTGAAAGAACATAAAAGAACCTTGAAAGAACCTGAAAGAACCTACAGTGGTGTCTCCAATATCTTAACCGTCTCACGAGATGAGGGCGCTATTAATTCCAAAAACATCCACAAGTTACAAATAAAGTGACCAAAGTTACGACCAATCGGAATATGTAAGGTTCTCAAAATAAGCAACACATTTTAAATCGGTATTCCCATTGGCCAATAGTGGTGACAATCATTGATGAGTTAGGGAGTAATCACTGCACAGTTTATCCCAATGTTAAAAAATGAACGTGAACGAAAATCTGGACTCCACTGTACACATATGATATATCTGACTTCTACACACTCAGCGTGTATTCGCTGAACAGAACTTTTTCAAATCACAAAAATGTCAAGTGCCCGAGACAGAGCTAATATTTTCCACATACTGTTCTTTCAATCTTGATTGGCTGCAATATCACAAGTGGGAGAAAAAAAGAATAAAAATCTTGAGGGACCATCATATATAGCAATTGTTGGTCATCATATGTAGCAATATACATACATGTATGTCATGTGGTAGACATTTGCCGACGTGGCTGGAAAGGAGAATACAACAACGAGCCAGTGGAAGCTTTTCCTGAATTGTAGCCCATTGAGTCTCACGCTGGCGTTAAGTGCGGCTGGGATGCTTAAAAGCTCGGTACCATGCGGTATCTGCAGCTCCTTGCTACGTGCATAACAACAAAATTAACCAAGTAGGGAGCGTGCATGTGACTGCACTGATGAAGACCCAAAAGCTACAATTTTGCCAGCACGTGCGCATTGTAATGTAGGCAAACGTCTGGCAACCGTTGATGGGGTTGCATTCGTTTTTTTTTTCATTCCTTGTACGTTGAGTTAGTTACTAATGGCGTTAGCTGAATGACTTCTTGGTAAAGTGGCGTTTATCAAAAATTAGGCAGACACGGAAAAACGGTCGATTGACGATTCAAAAGAATCAGCGTAACACGTTGAGTTGAAGAACTTTTCAACACAATGACGATTCCACGAAATGATGACCGGCTTAATGAAAACTCGGACATAAATAACTCTAGAGTTGTGAAATTCGACATCATCGTGAACGGTAATTTGACCATTCGGTAAAATGATGTGGGACAATGTAAATCGTCAGCGAACATGAGAATGATTGGTTGAATGACGATCCGGAATGATGATATTGGTCCAACGGCTTTACCTTATTGCTTTTGTTTATTTCCCAATGCTGGGTATTGCTTGGAAAGTGGAAAAATCTATCGATCTACGATAACCAACCTCAGGTTTACTAAAATCGGTGGGATGAAGCACTGGTGCTTTCGCTCGAGTATGTTCGCTTGAGAAATTGAAACGATTTTGTAATAAACGGTCACGAGGTAAACGTAAAGCGCGAGTGAAATCGCCTGCCCGGATAATACTCAGCGTGCCCGACGACCCCGTGACGTATTTATTATCGGTGTCCAGAGCGATCGATAGATAAGCGGCGCGTGAGCCATCGCCGTGAGCTACCCTTACTCGTAAATCCTTTTGGCCAGTGGAGCTTGCTACTGCGTTGCTGCTACGATGTAGTTATACTTCTATTCCTACACACACACACATACACACACATTACACTGATAGACAGGGTGTTACAACACACTTGGTGTCACGATGGTTTCTCGTAAATTTTCACGTTTCCACAGTTGATCTTCGGTCTGGGTACACCATTGCAGTTGGATCAGGAAAGTGTTATCGTCGGAGCGTTTGCTAAAATTATCTACGCCCTCCCGGTTAACTCCACGGACTTCACGGAGCCCGGGGTTTATTTCGCTCGTACAAAGAGCCGTTGGAGTATTTACAAAGCATTTGAGAGAGCGGCGGAGGTCTATGGTTTCGGAGCTGGCAAGGGCTGCTTGCTCAGAGCCATATGTGAAGTCGCTGCCGCACCGTTCGACCTTCATCATGGACTCTTTGGTCAGATGGTCCAAGCATTTCTCTCGTAAGTTATCCATTGTTCTGTAATTACAGCAATCCGGGTTGCACAGTTCTAGGATATATTGCTTTCGGACGAAAATCGTTTTGTTATAAACCCCGATAACATTATGCTGAAGCTGTAGCAGAAATTTCTAAAGAACCTTAACGAACGTAAAAGAACCTGAGAGAATCTTTTAGAATCTGTCAGAACCTTATACAACCTGTCAGAAGCTGTCAGAAGATGTCAGAATCTGTCAGAAGATGTCAGAAGATGTCAGAAGATGTCAGAAGATGTCAGAATCTGTCAGAATCTGTCAGAACCTGTCAGAACCTGCTAGAACGGGCCAAGACCTGATATAACCCATTATAACCTGCTAAAACCCGTCATAACTGGTTATGACCTGTTATAAACTGTCGAAACAGGTTAGGACCAGCTAAAACCTGTCAGAACAGTTTAGAACCTGTCCGAGCCTGACATAACCTGTTAGAATCTGTCAACGTCTAAGAAAACCCGGTTAGAACGTTAGAGAACCTGTGAAAACAGGTTAGAATCTCATAGAGTCTAATATAATATGTCAGAATCGCACACAATCTAACATAATCTGTCAGAATCTCATACAATCTAACATAATTTGTTAGAATCTCATACAATCTAACATAATCTGTTAGAATCTCATACAATCTAATATAATTTGTTAGAATATGTCACAATCTGAAAGGACCCGGTTAGAACGATATAGAAACTGTTAAAAACGGTTAGATTTAATTTAACGCGTTACTTTCCAGAGAGCATTTTTCTGAAATCCGCGTACACCTCCTTAAGCTTTGGAATCTGTGAAGGGCGCATAGAAAAAAGTAGATAATTAATTATTTTCAATTTAAACTAATCAAAGATTAAATGAACGGAAACGTAGGTAGAATTTAATTTTGGGAAGTGGGCGGTTTGTGGCACGTGTGAGAGTTGGAAGCGCGTCGATATCGGATAGCAGCTACCCTAGAGCCTGATACTTGCCGCTCCGACGCTGTACCTAGTGTTACTATTATCCGTGCGCCCCACCGCACCAACAACTTATGGTGAATGCATAGCACACGTACCTCGCATGTTCCGTTATATAACATCGCTTTTCGGGTATGCCGTGTGTTGCTTCGTTTGCCGCTTCGTCCCCATCGCTGCTCTGTAAATCATAAGTCAATTCAGCTCAATGGTGCTCGATCTAGCGCATCAGGCTCTCTCTCTGTTTCTCGCCCTTCCTCTTTATGTGTGTAACGCCATCCCATGTTTTATGTACAAATAATATATATAATACATCTGAATATATAAAATTAAATACAGGGTGATTCAGGATGTGTTATCAACTTTTGGCAGTTGTTCCCACCCTGAATGACGTAACCGTTTATAGAAATTCGTTATAGTTGTTTAACTACCTGCATTATAAGTTTGAATAAATGGACCAATCAGAGTAGCCCATTTTGCCGCGCTGGGAATGGAAGGGGAGGTTCCTGATCGTCATAGGCTGATCTGACGCTCCGTACTCCAAGCGCGGGAAGATAGGCTGCTCTCATTGGTCTATTTATTCAAACTTCTAATGCTAATAATTCGTTAACGATTTTGAATTTTGAAACATAGCTGAGTAATTTTACTCAGGGGATGACCAGCTATTCTATAAAATGCATATACATAAGTTTGAATAAATGGTCCAATCAGTGTAACACATTTTGCCGCGCTGGGAATCGAAGGAGAGGTTCCCGGTCGTCATAGGCCGATCTGACGCTCCACACTCCAAGCGCGGGAAAGTAGGTTGCTCTCATTGGTCTCTTTATTCAAACTTATAATGCTTATATTTCATTAACCATTTTGAAACACGGTTGAGTAATTTTACTCAGGGGATGACCAGCTATTATATAAAATACATAAGTTTGAATAAATGGTCCAATCAGAGTAACACATTTTGCCGCGCTGGGAATCGAAGACGAGGTTCCCGATCGTCATAGGCCGATCTGACGCTCCCCACTCCAAGCGCGGGAAAGTACTTTGCTCTCATTGGTTTCTTTATTTATTCAAACTTCTAATATTTATAATTCATTAATCATTTTGAATTTTGTAAAACGGCTAAGTATTATAATTTATAAAAATATTATAAATTATTTTGTATTACCCTGTACGTGTATATAAATATATATGTAATGAAGAAGGCGTGTATGATATACATGGCAGTATATAAAATGTCGACATGAAACTGCGAAATTTTAGACCGTCCAGCACTAGAGAACCATACGACGAGTACACGGATCGGGAATACCATGCGGCCGAAAGTCTGGGCAAGCACGTGGGTGAAAACTGCCACGCCCTTTATCCAGAATGCGAGAGAAGCGTACTGGACGTATTTTCCACTACGGCAGCAATGCTCGAAGCACCGACGACGATATCGACAACAACAACAACGACGACTTAATGTTATTAAGAAGCAAAGGAATTGATAAATCAGTGGTCAACATCAAATCAACTAAAAATTTTCGTTCCCTGTCACCCACTTTTGTGTTTAATTATTGAGAAAGTCGAAATTCTCGCAGTGTTATATTTGATACCAGTGTATTTATTTAATAATACAAGTCGAAATTATTTATTTAATGAAAAGAGTACAAATGTTATAATAATAAAAATAATTGAAAAAAATTGGTGCAACCTCGTAAAAAAATTCAATTCAAAAGTACTTATTTTATTTTTCATACAATACCAAACACATAAATAAATATTACCGATTTGTAATTTCAACCCTTCCCTTAATGGCGCTTAAAAACAATATTAAACTTAGTCGATAATTTTACATCATCGAGGAAAAACAAAAAAATTAAAAAAATCCATAAGCTTTTACTTTGTTCATACATAGTTACGCTCGAATATTGGAAAATTCAACGATCCAGTGGCGCTGACGATAAAACTAAGTTTTGTGGAATTTTCTTGGTACAGATATAGTTTATACGTTAAAGTGCAGAGCTATGAGGTGGGGGCGGGACATTCGGTCGCGGTAGATCTTCGTATATATAGTCAATCCGCGCCTTCGTTCGCGCTTAATGAATATTCCGACTAATCGAACGAGTTCTAGAAGTGGGAGAGGGTATCTGACGCGGTAAACGAGCTTTCAATTGGAATGCCTATGCCAGAATTATTCCACGGTTTTATCGGCCCATCTCAGTTACCCTTTCACCTCTATTTTTCATTGCTCTTTGCCTTTCATCTATAGTTCCAACGAATGCAATGAGAGTTCGAGTTAGAGAATAAAAAAATTGAAAAGGAAAAAAAAGAAAAAAAATATGAATATCAATCTCGTGAATTGGGATGAAATCAGACACTTTCCGAATACTTTCGGATCACCTTGCAATATGATACTCGTCAGTCAAAGGGTTTACATAATTTTTCATAAATTAATTCGGTAGGTGAGAAGATCCGAGGAAATTATGTTCTGGAAACTTAAATGCGTATTTTAATGAGCGCCATCTGTCGGCGAACGACAAAAGTTTCCGCTATTCAATTACGGTCAGCGTCATAAAGAAAGTGAATTACAATTTTTTTTTCAATATTCAACGTGACAAAACAGACTAGTTTAATTTAGATTGGCGCTAATTGTATTTTGCGCGAATCGGTTGAGATATTCAAATTTCACAAGATTTTGAAAATTGAGAAAAACGTCATTTTACGCTATAACTTTTCTAAATTCGAGATATCATGCTAAAATTTTTCATTTGAATTCACGATAAGTGAATAACAATAATTCCTTTTCATAAAAAAGAAAACATTACTGTCACGAATAAAAATTTGAAAAGTCAAATTTTTCTTAGACTTAACTTAAATTTGGTTTATTTTCTGTTTTACAAATAGAAATATGAGAAAGCAATTTGCAAGATTCTATCTTTTTTGCTTTCTCATAGCGGAAGCTTTGTTATCGTGCGTAATTTTTTTGTAGAGTTTTTTTATGTCAGAATACTCAAAATGATCTGAAACGTCGAGAAAAGTGATTTTAAAAAAATGTGTGGAAGGATGTGTGTATGTGTGGCCGTTACTCAAAATTCAAACTTACATATCTCAAGAACTGCTTTAACAATCGGGCTGAAATTTAGCAAACGTGTGAAGCAGGTCGATGTCTTTGTTTGTAGTAATTTTTTTAAAAATTAAAAAATATCTTCAAATTTTTGTTGACTTTGCAATTTTTCAAAAATATCTGTACGCTCTCTAGCATCCGCAAATTTTTAGCTATTGAGCTAAATAATTTTTTATGAATAAAACTATATTAAAGGAGGATCGATATCGAATTTGGAATGAATCCGTAAAAAAAGTTCGGTTTTTATGGGATTTTGAATTTCTCCAAAAATATTCGTTTTGCTCTAACTCTCAAACTATCAAATGCCACCAAATCAACTGAAATTTTCTGCAGATGAAAAATAACATTCAACTCTGCTACCTATCAAATTTATTCATGATCGGTAAAGCGGTTTGGATTTTACGTGATTTTGAATTTTTCAAGAACTATATAAGTAACGAAAAAAGTTGCTCAGTGTTCTACTTGAATACTGCGCATTGTTTCCTCATTCATTTTGATTTTTTACAAAGCTTACTCATAGAGGTTGGATATGTGAAAAATGAAAATTAATGAAGAAGCAATGTGCAAAGTTCTACTTTGCAACTTTTTTTTTTGCTTCCTCATAGAGAAAGCTTTATTTTCATGAAATAAAAATATTTGTGATTTTCATTTCAGGATACTCAGAATGGTCCAAAACATCGAGAAAAGTGGTTCAGAAAAAATGTCTGTATGTATGTGTGTATGTGCAAGGCTTTGAAATTTCAATCACCTATAATTCAAGAACCGTTTAACTGATTGGGCTAAAATTTGGCACACAATTGAAGCTACAGCCCTTCTTTGATTGTTGAATTTATTTACGAATTGTATGCAGAAATTTTTATTTCATAGCGTATAGATTTAAAAAAAAAACGTCCGGGCTCTAGCTTTCGCAAAATTGGCGATATTTTGCTAAATAATTTTCCATACACACAGGTACTCTTAATTGTTTGCTATTGAATTTGACCGAAATCGTAAACGCGGTTCGGATTTTACAGAGTTTTGAAATTTTCGAAAAATTCACATTGTTGCCCTAACTTTATCAAAACATGAGACAACGAACTTAAATATTATTCATGAAATCGGTACTATTCTGCGATGATTAGTACATAGTTTCGTCATAATCTGTAATGTAGTTTAAATTTATCAGAATTTTAACTTGTACTTGTACTGAATAAAGCTGCAAAGTAGAACTTTGCAAATTGTTTCCTCATTATTTTTGGTTTTTTTTACAAAGTTTCCTCTATGAAGAAGCCGAAATCAATTAACACACTTTTTTAAGAAGTTTATATAAACGTTTGTGGCGAAAAATATATTATAGCTTATTGTAGACCACTTTCCTTTGCTTAGGAAGTCGCAAAATTGCTATAAAATTCGGACAAAGAGGCGTCCCACCTTTTGTAGCCGGTGAAGAGCGACCAAATCAGCCATACGTCATGTCACTTTGCTTGGCTGAAAAAGGTTCACCAAGCTCCAAGCGGTTATTCTTAGGACGCGGTTCCGCGTTAGGTACGCCACGTTACGAGCCCCTGTGGAATCGACACGTACCAATTTTAGTCTCTACTAGTCTTTCCCGCCACTTGCCCGCTTCTATTCACTCGGTGGTGGTGCCGTGGATGTAGAAGTGAAGGAAAGAGCCGGAGGATCGAGCGATTCTGAGAGTCGGCGCTGGGAAACGATTGGTGGCGAATAACAAGCATCCCGATCCGCTTCCGCCGCTTCGACCGCTCGCCGGAAATTTATAGGGAAACGAGAAACTCGCTCCCCCTGCGTTACAGTCGAGTCGAGTCGAGTTCGATGTCTTGCTCTGGGGAAAACGAACCTCTTACCTTTGCTATATATCCCTACCACCAAACATTTCCTTGACCCCTGCTGTATGCACGTCCTTATTTTTCCAGACCCTCGTCCGCTTATAATCTTGACGTTATATCTTTCTATTTTATTTTATTTATTTTTTTTTATATTTTTCTGACCACTGGCTATCTATACATGGGCTCGGGAAAGTAGCAAAGTTTTTTTTTGTCTGCCAAGTCTGAGGTTATACCACATGTGCGAAGCAAACTTTCGAACCCCGACTAAAAGGTTCGTTCGAAATTATCTTTCAATGCGAATTCCAAGTTCGAGAGACCGTTAGATGGTGCCGGATGTTGTCTAGCTGCAGATTTTGGTGTTTAGATTTTGTATTCTGTACACACACATTTTTATCGAAAGTTTATAATATTGAAATAGATTTTTTTTACTCGGTCGATGCGTGGAAAAATTAATAAGTTTTTTGTCAAAGTTAAACATACTTTTTGAAAAGTCATCGGTCATCACATGGGGAAAAAAACGAAAATTATAGTTTTTGCAAAGTCATTGGTCATCATATGGGAGAAAAAAAAGAAAATTATAGTTTTTGAAAAGAAATCGGTCATCATATGGGAGAAAAAAACGAAAATTATAGTTTTTGAAAAGTCATTGGTCACCATATGGGAGAAAAAAAGAAAACTATACTTTTGAAAAGTCATCGGTCATCATATGGGGAAAAAACAAAGTAAATTATAGTTTTTGGAAAGTCATTGGTCATCACATGGAAGAAAAAAAAGAAAATTATAGTTTTTGAAAAGTCATCGCTCATCATATGGGAGTAAAACAAAGAAAATTATAGTTTTTGAAAAGTCATTGGTCATGACATGAGAGAAACAAAAGAAAATTATAATTTTTGAAACATCATCGGTCATCATATGGGAGAAATAAAAGAAAATTATAATTTTTGAAAAGTCATCGGTCATCATATGGGAGAAAAAAAAGAAAATTATAGTTTTTGAAAAGTCTTCGGTCATCATATGGGAGAAAAACAAAGAAAATTATAGTTTTTGAAAAGTCATTGGTCATGACATGAGAGAAACAAAAGAAAATTATAATTTTTGAAAAATCATCGGTCATCATATGGGAGAAAAAAAAGGAAATTATAATTTTTGAAAAGTCATCGGTCATCATATGAGAAAAAAAAGAAAATTATAGTTTTTGAAAAGTCATTGGTCATCATATGGGAGAAAAAAAAGAAAATTATAGTTTTTGAAAAGTCATCGGTCATCACATGGGAGAAAAAAAAGAAAATTATAATTTTCGAAAAGTCATCGGTCATCATTGGGAGAACAAAACGAAAATTATAGTTTTTGAAAAGTCATTGGTCATCGAATGGGAGAAAAATAAGAAAATTATAGTTTTCGAAAAGTCATTGGTCATCATTGAGGAGAAAAAAAAATTATAGTTTTTGAAAAGTCATCGGTCCCTTTGAAAAAAAAATGAAAATGACTACTATAAAGTCGGCTACTTTTTAGCTGTAGAATTTGGTGTTTACAATTTTTTATTCTGTGCCCACGTATCTTTTCTCGAAAGTTCATAATACTGGAATATGATTTATTCAATCCGGTCGATGCGTGGAAAAATAAATAAGTTTTTTATCAAAGTTTTTGAAAAGCCATCGGTCATCATATGGGAGAAAAAAAAGAAAATTATAATACTTGAAAAGTCATCGGTCTATGATTTGAAAAAAGAAAAGAAAATGAAAAGTATTAATTCAATTAACCGACAAATTTTTATCGAATACAATTTTGGATAAGGATTTTCTGGTATTGCATATAAGGAATTTTATGCGTCATTTCAGAAAGGATTGCTTTGGGCTCGTCCATATTTGGATATGGAAGGAAATTCCTTGTCCCACCGCAGAAGTCAATACACACTTTCACTAACCCTCCGCCGATAAAATGGAAGAAGTATGAATAAGTCGTAAAATAAACTTCGGTTAAATTGTCACAGCATTAAAAAATAATTTTTTTAAAAGTCGTTCACGAGTCCCTCATATTTATTTCGTTATTTGGTGTGTTTGCTAATGAGGATAATAATTTTTTAATGTAACGTTATTACTTTGCAAAAAGTATAAATTTGAATTTAAAAAAAGTAGAACTTTGCACATTGCTTCGTGATTAATCTTCATTTATCACTCTGCGACTGAGCTTATTTATTAATGTTGGCTTCCTCATAGAGGAAGCTTTCTAAAAAATGAAAATGAATGAGAAAAAATTGTGCAAAGTTCTACTTTGCAACTTTTTTCGTTGCCCTTATAGTTCTTGAAAAATTCAAAATCACGTAAAATCCAAACCGCTCTAATGGTCATGACCAAATTTGGTAGGTAGCAGGGCTGAATGTTATTTTTCATCTGTAGAAAGTTTCAGTTGATTCGGTGGGTTTTTATGTAAGTTAGAGCAAAACTAAGATTTTTGTTTAAATGCGAAGTTCTATAAAAACCGAACTTTTTTACAGATTTATTCCAAAGTCAATACCGATCCTACTTTAGCGTAGCTTGATTTATAAAAAATTATTTAGCGCAATAGATAAAAATTTGCGCATGCTGGAGAGCACACAGACATTTTTCGAAAATTGCAAAGTCAAATAAAATTAGAACATATCTTTGAATTTTTTTGAAAATTACCACAAACAAAGACGTCGACCTGCTTCACATGTTTACTAAATTTCAGTCCGATTGTTAAAGCAGTTCTTGAGATATGCAAGTTTGAATTCTGAGTGACGGCCACATACACACATGCACATGCGCACATACAACCAAACATTTTTTCTAAACCACTTTTCGCGACGTTTTAGTGTTTTGAGTGTTTTGACATTGAAAACTCGGAAAAAAATTTTCGCACGAACACAAAGCTTATTCTATGAGGCAGTAAAACATAATTGAAGATAGTATGATATTTTCAGATTTTTTTTTTCGGCAGTACCTCGTTTCTACACATTCCAAGTGAACACAGACCCAACTCAACACAGGCAATTGAACACGAATTCAACTGGACACATGGCCACTCGACGCAGCGAAACTGGACACATCACTAACTCGACACGACGAAAATCGACACATCATTAATTCGACACAGCAAAACTCTTCCATGGCTCAATTCGACACGGCAAAACGGTACCATGGCGCAACTTGACACAGCCAAACTTTGCCATGGCGCAACTCGACACGGCCAAACTGTACCATGGCTCAATTCGACACGACGAAACTCGACACATCATCAATTTGACACCGCAAAACTCACCCGTGGCTCAGTTCGACACAGCAATACTGTATCTTGGCTCAACTCGACACCGCAGAGTTGTCCCATGGCTCAACTCGACACGTCCCAGTTCGGCACAGGTTGGGCGATTGATAAACGAGATTTGGCGCAGATGAACACAGGCTCAACGCGATACATATGATAAAACTATGTATTGCGTTGAGCCTGTGTTCAACTGCGCCAAATCTCGTTTACCAATCGCCCAACCTGTGTCGAACTGGGACGTGTCGAGTTGAGCCATGGGACGACTCTGCCGTGTCGAGTTGAGCCACGGTACAATCTTGCCGTGTCGAAGTAAGCCAAGATACATTATTGCTGTGTCGAACTAAGCCACGGGTGAGTTTTGTGATGTCAAGTTGGTGATGTGTCGAGTTTCGTCGTGTCGAATTGAGCCATGGTACAGTTTGGCCGTGTCGAGTTTCACCATGGTACATTTTGGCCGTGTCGAGTTTCACCATGGTACAGTTTGGCTGTGTCGAGTTGAGCCATGGAGATTTAAGCTGTGTCGAGTTGCGCCACTGTAGAATTTGATTGTGTTCAGTAGCGCCACGGTACAGTTTCGTCCTGTCGAGTTGGGCGCTGGTACAGTTTTGTTGTGTCGAGTTAGGACATGGAAGAGTTTTGCTATGTCGAATTAATGATGTGTGTATTTTTGTCGTGTCGAGTTACCCGAGTAGAAATTTCATCAGGCATGCCTGCTGTCACACGAGGTTCAGATCAGTTTTAGATACGGTAACCTTATTTGAGGCCGCCGTAAATTCATCTGCTCAGGTCGATTTAAGGCTGAGATATGGCATTCGTACTTAATAATGCCGTCTTTCCACCGGATCAGGCTGATGTCAGGCTAGATATGGTAATTTTATTTAGGGGTCGTCGTAAATTCACCTGATCAGGTCCATGTAAGGCCGAGATATGGCATTATACTTTAAAAATGCCGCCTTTCCACCGGATCAGGCCCATGTCAGGCTTTACATACGGTAACCTCATATAGATATGCCATTCATCGACCTTATCCGTTTCGCATAAGGTGTTTCTGTGGCATTTGGACCAAGATTTTGCCCAATTTACCTTTACTTTCCCTGGTTAGATCCGCATACGGTCTTCGTATGGCATAGTTTTTTTTTAATATGCCGTAAATTTACATTATCAGGTTCGTGTAAGGGCTAGATACGGCATTCGTTAAAAACATTAAAAAATTATTGTTATGCAAAATCAATCTTTTCAGCACCTTGCGTGTGCTGAATTTTTTCACATCTTTATCCAATCGAGAAGTATTCGAAATTTTCGCTGAGACTCACGTTTTGCGGGACCGTACCGCTAGAATTACTTTGAAATCTATCCAGGTACTGACCGTCAAACGCCAGTACCTGGATGGGTGACCGCCCCATCATGATTGAATTTTGAATATTTCGGTCGTAGTCACAATAAATGGATGTACAGTCTTGGCGTGTTTTCATTTTAAGTATACTTCAAATAGACAATAAATATATAAACTTTCTAAGATGTCAATGGCCGAGTGAGCTAAGGCGCAAAACTGTCACCCAGAGGATCAAGGTTCGATTCCCACCAACGGCAAATAAATTTTCATGTGTTTTTTTCAGCAATTAATATGTACTGAACACTAAATAAGCTCGAATATCCAATAGAAAGTGCAAAATGAATCGAATTCGATGACCGCAGATAATTATTTTGTAATTTATTTGCCGTTTTTATAAGTAGTGGCTTAGTAGGGCAGCCTCTATCCGGCCCTTATCTGGAAAACTTCATCTGGCCCTGATCATGCGCTGCGTTACTTTCCTGTAAGGCCCGTATAAGGCTGCCAGGCAGGGGCCTTAGATTTAAATCCGGCTACCACGCTAGGGCCTGATATTCCCCGCTGAATTCCCCGCTAGCTGAATTTCTACTCGGGCAGTAATGTGTCCAGTTTCGCTGCGTCGAGTTGCCATGTGTTGAGTTGAATTCGTGTTCAATTGCCTGTGTCGATTTGGGTCTGTATTCACTTGGGATGTGTAGAAACGAGGTACTGCCTTTTTTCCTGTCGCAAAGTACTGCAATTTTGTTCGAATCAAACTTTTTATGTGAACATGATTATTTTTATGTGAATAAGCGCTGGATACAAATATATCGTCAAATTTACGATGAAATTATTTCGTTGTTTCCTTTCTATACGGAAATTTGATTTCTGCATGGGTTATGACGAAGAGATGCTCGCTTGTTATTAATTTCCTTGTTAAATCTGGCTCCTTTGGGGAATTTCATTTCATGTAGCCAACAGATGCAGCAACGACGTCACTACGCAGTGGTATGAGGTGAAATCCCTGTCAGTGTTGTGTGGCCGCAGGGAGTCGTTGCTTGTAGCTTTCCGTGTATCATCGTTCCCGGCCCAAGTCGAGCTACATTCTCACAGACTTAGCAAATACGCAAGCATAAGCAATTGAAAGACCAGATGAATAAAAGAAAAATGAAAGTAACTCGGCAGTTAAAAAACTTACAACGTCGTCCCCCTTTTTTTGTCGTCATCCAAACTGGAGAATGTACATCTACCACTACAGGGACTGATTGTATGATTTTTGTAAAAGTCACTTTTGGTCGGTTCTGATTTCAGAATTCACAGATCCAACTTTTGGTCGGAAAATCCAACCTAAAGAACCTACTTTTTTTTCTTCTTCAAGATATCAAATTTTGGCCTTCACTATCGTTTTCAAATCGCTTATTTTACCTCAGAAAGTACCGGTTACATGTCCGTTTACAATGATTTTTGAAAAAGTGACGTTTTTTCCTTTAAATGATTAAAATGCTGTAATAGTGGTATAATTTATATTCATGCACCACTTCTAATAGCAATTCACGAAACTAATAAAATGCCACGAGTTCTTATATCGAAAATGCAAGTTATTTCACCCACGATAATCTGTAAAAGTAACAGTACGTTAATAAAAATTTTAATACCGGGGTTTGATGGTTAGCGCGAGAAGCGCGCATTCGCTGCTAGTCAGAAAAAAAAGTTTAAGGAAAGTCATTGATCCATGCAAGTAAAATAAGTTTAAGAAACATCATCGGTCCACGTAAGAAAAGAAATTTTAGGTAAAGTTGTAGTTTTCGAAAGTACAGTTTATTATAAAATAATAACTACTCACTCAATTATCCGATAAATTTTCTACCAAATTAAATTGTTGACGTTTACAACACTGACTTAAATACATTCCAATTCAAATATTGGCCATTCCTGTTATCCATCCAACAAATCTTCCATGTGGTTTCATGTACTTTGAAATCCCACGTTCATATGTTAATCGAGCCGAAGCCTTGTTAGTTATCTTTTACCATTGCCTCTGGCAACTGGTCAGTACTGATAGCATGTAGCGCTGAGCGCTGTCAGTTCTCAGGGTCTTTGACCAGTGGCCCGATACACGGCTCCAATTACTTGAGTAAAGAGTCAAGATTTCGTGGTAGCTCTGGTGCCAGCAAGTGGTAACGGCAGTAGTACGAGTGCTTCGCGACCAGCCAACCAACGAAACTATACACTAGCTGCACCACTCGAGAGAAGACCACTCGTTTGGAATGTTACATATCGCATCGCTGTTTCTATATTTCACCACCGTCTGGACCATATCTACCGGAAATACTGCAGTTCTTCTTTTCCCGCAAAACACTGTTTTCCAGGTTAGCTATACTAACACCATTGTTTTTCTCTTTTCAGTTTTAATCTTTCATTCACTCCGGTATATACTGCATTAACGTTACCCCAGTCACGTCTTCGTTACTTTTACAAATATCGCCAAAATATATTTACAGCATGGAGATAAAAATAAAGTTGCAAAGTAGAACTTTGCACATTGTTTTCGCATTAATTTTCATTTTTCACAAAGCCACTTCTATGTGTAAGCTTATTTATTAATTTTGGCTTCCTCGTAGAGGAAGCTTTGTAAAAAATTTAAATTAATGAGGAAACAATGTGTAAAGTTCTGTTTTGCAACTTTTTTTTGTTACCTATATGGTGCTTGAAAAATCCAAAATTACGTAAAATTCAAACCGCTTTACCGATCACGACCAAATTTGGTAGGTAACAGCGATGAATGTTATTTTTCATCTGTAGAAAATTTCAGTTGTTTTGGTGAGATTTTACGTGATTTAGGGCAAAACGAATATTAAAAAAAAATTCAAAATCCCATAAAAACCAAATTTTTTAAAAGATTCATTCCAAATTCAATACCGATCCTCCTTTAATATAGCTTTATTCATAAGAAATTATTTAGCTTAATAGCTAAAAATTTGTGGATGCTAGAGAGTGAACAGAGATTTTTCGAAAATTGCAAAGTCAAATAAAATTTGAACATATTTTTGAATTTTTTTAAAAATTATTACAAACAAAGACGTTGACCTGCTTCACATGTTTACTCAATTTCAGCCCGACTTTTAAAGCTGTTCTTGAGATATGTACGTTTGAATTTTGAGTGACGGCCACACGCACGCATATCCATCAATTTTTTGTAAACCACTTTTTTTGACGTTTTAAACCATTTTGAGTGTTCTAACATTTAAAAAAACTCGAAAAACTGTCACACGAAAATAAAGTTTCCTCTATGAGGAACAGAGTTGTAAATGCCCATTAATTCAAGAAATATAGTTAAGGGGATGCTGGAGTACATTTTTTTACCGACTTTGGTCGGTAAAAAGCTTCGGTTTCGTAGTTTACAAACTACGTTGTTAATATATTACAAATATGTTTTAAATTGCACAGGATTATAATATCAACATAGGCGCATCGGCGTCCGCTCGAATTTTGGATGAAAACACTTGAAAAATAAAGAAAATCGTAATTTTGTAAACCTATCGAAAACCAATATGGCCGCTCGAACTGTCAATACCACCTATTTCGTCCTATATAAATATTTCTAGACATCACATTCAAAAGAAGAGCGTGGACGCCGATTCTATGAGGTTCTTCGTATTTTTTAAGACTGTTGGATTGGCGATAGCACAATAGAAGCGCACGTAGTTTGTAAAGTTTAGGCAGTTTGTTCGCGATCAGAGTAGGTCGAGAGGAGCGTGAATGATGTTTCCCCGTTAGGACACAGGTGGCGCCGACGTAGTCTGTTTACTTTTGGAAAAGCTCCGAGTTTCAGCAACGCGAACATAGTATACACTATATATGGATTTGGCTTGTGTCGTAGACATTCTGATGGTTTTGGAATATTCAGCAATCATTATAGAATTGACGTCCGGCCTGACTTTACATATCTAATTTCCAGAAACAATTATATCTAACAGCAAATGTCTGTTGCCATATCGTGTGCGGCCATATTGAATTTCGGGAGATTCAGTATCTTTTACCAAAAGTAAACAGATTACGTCGGCGCCATCTGTGTCATAATCGAGAAACTTACCGACCGAAGTCAATAAAAAAATCTACTCCAGCATCCCTTTAACAGTATAGTTTGTTTTGTAATTATGATTTCATAATAATAACCTTGAGTTATTATAAAATTGAGTGTAAACATATGAATAACTGCAAGAAATACTAATTTTCGCTGAAATATTGGAAGAAACAGTAGAAAAAATGAAAGAGCACGGTTCTCCATTACTTTCTTAATGCATTGCTGATATCTTTCAATTTTTTTCACATGAATAACCGTGAAATTTTATTGACTTGAATAGTTATTGCAGCTATTCGAAAGTTTGCACATTGCGTTATAATCGCTACATGTTATTATTATGAAATCATAATTATAGAGCGAATTGCATTATCATCTTTATTTTTATAAGTATTAGCCATTTGCAACTCTGGAAGCAGAAAATTTCCAGATACTAATTAGAGAAAAAAAATCTTCAATCAATAGTATATTTGATAGAATTAGGTAATTTTTTTTCTCAATGTGTTGGCAAGATTTTTTTATTGTCGTTATACGAGAATGATAAAAAGAATCGTTTTCTTTCCTCCGAATTATTGGCAGGAAGGCTAGTAATGTTCTATTTAATAGACTCGAACGTCAGAGGAAATCGATCAGGAAAATATTATATTCTCGTAGAATATATAGAGCGAATTATATAAAAAAGTGCGATGATGGATTCATGGCTTTGCAATTTCCCAGGCTTTGCAATTTATCTCATAGTGTATGAAAATTATAATTTTTTTCTTTCTTTTCTTCATAAACTGCATTAAATGAGACTGTAAATTGCAAATTTTGTAACCGGTGAGAAATGGGCGAAGGAATATTTTAACAAAACACAACATAGAAAATGAATGGCGGTATAAGGGGTGAGTAGTCGGGCAGCCACTCGTTTTCTCAAAGAATAATTATGCACCGACTTAATTGCAATTAAACAGTGAAGTAAGACCACTGTGCAAATATCCGCGTGGCGCAAACGCTCGACTGGTATTCGCACTCAACGCTACACAGTAATGGTTTAATTCTGAAAGCATGTACAACGCTATTATCATAAGTGAAAATCGTCTGACTCACAACGAGATGATAATGAAAAAATTGTAATAATCCGGCGTAAATTGAAACATTAATTACTGCTTCGAAAAAATATTCTTGTAATGTACTTCACTATCCTGGTAATGTTATTCAGATTGTTTTTCGCATAGATTTAAGCATTCAATTCTGTTTTCTAGATTTCTGCTTCCGCATAGAGGAAACTTTTTTTTGTGCGTAAATTTTTTTTCGAGTTTTTTTATGTCAGTACAATCAAAATGGTTTAAAACATCGAGAAAATTGGTTTAGAAAAAATGTATGGATGGATGTGCGTGTGTGTGTGTGTGTGTGACCGTCACTCAAAATTCAAACTAATATATATCAAGAACTGCTTTAACAATCGGGTTGAAATTTAGGAAACATGGGAAACAGATCGATGTCTTTGTTTGAGGAAATTTTTTTAAAAATTAAAAAATATGTTCAAATTTTATTTGACTTTGTAATTTTCGAAGAATGTCTGTACGCTCAGACAAAATTGAGTTTAATAATTTTGCTTCCTCATTGAGGAAGCTTTGTTTTCATGAAAAAGAAAATTTCGAGATATTTATGTCAGAACACTTAGAATTGTCCAAAACGTTCAGAAAAGAGATCTAGAAAAAATGTCCGTATGTATGTATGTGTGTGTGTGTGTGTGCCCGGGAAAAACGGTTCATATATAATCATATATAATTGTATATAATTTCATGTATAGTTGTATATAATTATATATAATTGTATATAACGTAATATATCATTGTATATGGAAACATATATGAGCATATATGAGTTTATATGTACATATACAGTGGTATACATGATCATATATAATACCAAAACCGCCAGCTTGCGATGTCATATATGAACAGATATGATCATATATAGTTATATACAATTATATATCGCCCATTTTTAGCGCATATATGATTGTATGTGGATCCATATACAAATGTATATGAGCGTATATAACTTTATATGTATATATACATTGGCATATATGACCCTATATATGACCATATATAACACCAAAACTGCCTGAAAGTAAGAAGTGAGAAAGTAGTAGAGTGTGAACTACAGTTTCATGATTCGCCTTAACGTTCCTAAAAATAAACTTACCGTGCTTAATAATAATACTTTGCGTTCCTATCAGATTATAGTCTGTTGCTGATCTCTATAAATGTATATCCATTCATAATACATGGATATCCAACTTTACGAAAATATGTATTATTAAGGTAATAAAAATATGAGTATTAAGGATTCAATAATTTGTGTTAGTCTACATGTTACTAAATCTATATGAAATGAAATCGTCGGACGATTTATATAATTATGGGCACGATTATATATGAACAATTACATTGTAACAATTGTATATGATCATATATAATCATGACTGACCTTATATGCTTCAGAAGATTATATCTATTTAGGCATCGTCTTATATAATCACATATAACTATATATGATTGTATATGCTCAGATACAATTATACACAATTATATTTTCTCATATAGGATCATGTATAGTCATATATGATCATGCATGATCATATAGAGACAAAATTCATATACAATCATATATGAGCAGTTTATATATGATTATATATGATTATATATGAATCGTTTTTCCCGGGTGTATACAACTCCGAGAATTCGAACGCCGATAACTCAACAACCGTTTTGTATATCGAGCTCAAATTTGGCACATAAGTGTAGCAGCAGACTCTCTTCAACTGTAGCAATTTTCGAGAAAATGTGTGCGAAAATTTCGATTTTATGCCGTTTTGAATTTTTCTAAAAAAGGAGGTGCGCGCTCTAACTTTCGTAAAATTTAGTCTATTTTGCTAAATAGTTGGTTATAAGAGCAGGTGCTCTCAATGTTGTTCGGTATTGAATTTGGCTCGAATCGGTAAAGTGGTTAAAATTTTATGCAATTTTGAATTTTTCAAAAAATTGACATTATCGCTCTATTGCAACTTTTGCAAAACTTGAGATAGCGCGCTCAAATTTTGTATATAAATGATACAGTATTCAGCTATTATATATGTATAATTGAGTGACGAACGGTATGAAATTTTTGATTTTATGGAATGTTGAATTATTTTTAAAAATATACGTTATCACATTCACTTTCGGAAACGCTCTAATAATAACGAAATAACGGAATAACGAAATAGAAAAAGCGAATTCACAACATGTGTATTTATCTAATTAAAATAAGAACGCAAAGTAGAACCTTGCACATTGCTTCCTCATTATTTTTCGTTTTTTACAAAGCTTCCTCTATGAGGAAGTCAAAATTTAATAACAGACTTCCTCTTTTGCTTCCACATAGAGGAGAAGCTTTGTAAAAAGCGAAAAATAATGAGGAAGCAATGTGCAAGGTTCTACTTTCTTAATGAATAAAGCTATGGTATTGGTTTTTATGGGATGTTGAATTTTAAAAAAATCGTTTTGCTCTAACGAAAAATAATATTCAGCGCTGCTGCCTACTAAATTTGGTCGTAATCGGTTAAGCGGTTTGCATTTTACATGATTTTGAATTTTTCTAGAACTACGTACGTAACGAAAAAAGTTGCAAAGTAGAATTTTGCGCATTGTTTCCTCATTCATTTAAAATTTTTACAAAGCTTTCTCTATGAGAAAGCCAAAATTAATAAATAAGCTTACTCATAGAGGAAGCTTTGTAAAAAATGAAAATGAATGAGGAAACAATGTGCAAATTTCTACTTTGCAACTTTTTCAATATTCTGAAATAGACAAATAGATGGTAATAATATTTATTTTTGATGAATTTATCTGGTCTTTTTGTTTCTCACACACGAATCAGTGAGGAATAGTATATTGTGCAACAAGGGTCGAAAGTTGGCGACTGCGACGAGTGTGATGTTTGCCGCCCAAGCGAAGCGAGGGCTGCAATCACACGAGTCGCAAACGGCAATTTTGGCCCGTGTTGCACACCATATTTTTTGTAACAAGTGTATGAATAGTGGTGCTTTGAATGGTAGTTTAGCGGGACGAACAGTGAAAAGTGAGGTTATCAACTTTCCACCCTAGGGTCGAAAGTGAAGGAATCGCGAACTGCGCATGCGCCAACCTATCGTTTCAACACTGCTATAAAACTAGCCACTTTCGGCCCGCAAAACTGCCATGAAAAGCACCGCTGTTCATGCACGTGTTACAAAAAAATTATTTGTTATGAAATTGCAAATGTAATGGTAGGATTTTATTCAATACGGTACAAAAACATTAAAAAATTATTATTCTGCATAGGAACGTTGCAGAATAATAATTATCGCGCCAATTGTACGATAAATATTCGTCGGAAGAAATACCGTAGACTTGCAATGCTGTTAAAAAATGAGGTAGACGCTCAAAGAATAATTATGCACCGACTTAATTGCAATTAAACAATATCGTAAGACCTCGTTCCGAATATTCTCGTGGCGTAAATACAGTCGGGTTTTAATTCTGCCTAGAACCAGGAACAATGCTATTAGCGGAAGTGAGAACCGTCTGACTCACACCGGCGATAAAAAAAAAAGAAAAAAAAGGAAAAAAAATCTCCTATGAATTAAAAAATGAATTTTCGCACTGACAGAGTATCCTGATAATTGAGTATGCTTCGCACGAGGCAGGCACTCCTTGCAAATAAT